>JAVTVY010002174.1:0-35062 GCA_036873755.1 Hanleya hanleyi
ACACTGAGAGAAAAGGGGGGAATCGTAGTGATGCTTGAAGGGGAATCCAGCAACGGTACCTCCCACGAGACCCCAAGTGAATCAACAGGAAGCCCTAGGGGTGGCATCAGGAGAATCCTTTGGACGCCTTGGGTTCTCGTTGGGGGAGGGAGAATTCATTGCTGGATTCCCCATTTCTCTCGGTGTTATGAATAAATTATAAATGTGAACAACAACAACAGCGAAGGTTTGCTACTATCCACTCCTGTTCTCAGTCTTGATAGGACTTCTCGTAGTCTGACTTATAATAATTTCGATCAATTTGGCAAAAATTACCCTTAGAAAACGAGAAATTCCCACAAGAATTTAAGCACAATGTCCATGTGTGGATAGTAACAAACCTGTGTTGTCCTTCACATTGATGATTCATCCTTGTACATCATCGGGTTGATCCAAGAATTTGAGGGATACCGTATCACATTTGGAACAAAAGCTTTGCAAAACCATTCTTGGGGAGACGATAAATGTAACTGATGTGAAATATGACATCGATGGCATGAAGAAACTTTAGATTGGTGTGAATTTTACTGAACGAAGACGACCCATGGTAGATGCCAAACAACAGACAGTCGAAGATCTCACAGCCACGTGGGGGAATCATGTGGAGAAACTGGGGAATCCTGACGAATCCATGGGGTATCTTGTCGAGAACCAGGGGTATTTAACTGCCAGATATCCATTCCGGCATCATAGTCAATTCTCTGGGGAATCGTTCTGATACCCAAGGGAAGCTACCCGAGAACCAGGGGTCTCTAGCTTTTAGATACCCCTTTTGGCATCATGATGAATCCCCTTTTTCTCTCAGTGTACATTACGTCAAAAATTTTTAACCGGTGCTAGGGGGCATGTGGTTGCCTCATAGTCTCTACATGAACAACTGCAATAAAGGCGCGGCAGATATCAAGGCTACGTCTTAGAATTCTCTGCATCTAGACTGAATGTGGGGTGCCGTGGAAGGCTTTCTTATTGACTCATATGGTTGCTTTTAATCGTCAGACGTTCTCACATTTTCCCATTTCTTACATATCTCACCAATTTACATCCATGTGATTCATTATCATGATATGATAGATGATATATTCATAGCGATCATTTTTGAAGCAACCATTCAACTTCGAAACAGTGCTGACCTTGGGGGGGGGGAGGCTATTAATCGGAGTATTGGACAGAGAAAAGACGTATTCAAGAAGTGAGCAGCTGGGGAATATGATTTGAACAGGGATGATTCTGAAACATGAGTAGAAGAAATTAAGAATTAATTATATTAAAAGATTCAATAAGAAAAGTAGATATAAAGTGTAGACATCCACATCCAGACAGTCACATTTCCACATCTACATATCCGCATCTCCATATTCATATACACACATCCACATCTTTATCGTTATCCCTGTCATGGTTCGTCTGACAAAGCCAAGCCAGGACAAAGGCCAACCATTTCATTAATCAGCTTTCCGAACAGCATTCATGACCCCATGTCCTCTACAAATATGCCCATATTTGAACGAATTTAGAGATAGACAGGGTGTCGTACATTTCGTCACAACTGGTTGTTTTGAATTCAAATTTTCATATCCGTGTTTGATTTGACTTAAAAAACACCCCCATATCGTTTCCGTCGTAAACGCAAAAGGGTTTTTCTCCGCATGTATTCTGCTTTCGTCTGAAAATATTCGGATCCCACGAAAGTGGCAAACCAGTATGGCACGTCGTCCGTCCACTGCCTAGCTGTTATTTTAAACAGACCGTTCAACATGTTAGCTTAGAGCATTTGATACCGGTACTAGTACACAACATGTTCCGTCGTGTCTGTTCAACAAAGAAAACATCATCACCAATGCTGATCTGATATGATGTAACATGGAAAATTCGGGGCCATAACAATGCGGGTCTTTTTATGGCCTAAATGAAGCATGTCAGCCTAAGGCCTTATACTGAATTCAAGGAATAGAACACCCTTGAAAAAAGTATGTTGTAAATGAAAGAATAGTTCCATCACTGCCCAAAAGTATTTTTTATTTATTTTCCCAATCTTTTTTAACCGAATAAAACGCATTTGATATATGTGTTTGTATAGTGGTCAGTAGTATATAAAAAGCAAATTCCCGATATTCCACTGGACATGAACAGTTATAATAAGGCAAATAACTGTTGTATATATGTTCTATGAACGCTGCAGTATATACGTTCACCTCATGGACATTTATTTATCCACCTTAAACCAAATCCTCAGGACCATCAAAAGCAAAAGAGAAATATTTACTCGAAAGTGTCACATCGACAGCTCATATTTCGAAGGAGATGAGAACAAAACCACCCGGGTTTAAATTGATTGATCCGGATGACCGTAACAGGGACAGGGTCAGATTGTGAATATGAGTGGAATGGGACGACGTATAAGAAAAAACTTTTTCAGATTTAGACTATAAAGAAAGTACACATCCCAAGGAACATGATGAAGCTACTAATACTCGAAAGCGTATATCAACACAATGTGTGG
This sequence comes from Hanleya hanleyi, assembly GCA_036873755.1. NCBI lineage: Eukaryota > Metazoa > Mollusca > Polyplacophora > Lepidopleurida > Hanleyidae > Hanleya > Hanleya hanleyi. The sequence continues at coordinate 2,540 of JAVTVY010002174.1, forward strand.
AAAGAAATGTTTTGTGGTGATACTGAAGAGAGAAAGGAGTGTTATTTGAATCGAGGGTATGGTGAAGATGAACCGACTGATAAAGAGAAAGCTAGACTACAATCTAGCGATTGGAAAGAGACTACACTGAGAGAAAAAGGGGAATCGTAGTGATGCTTGAAGGGGAATCCAGCAACGATACCTCCCACGAGACCCCAAGTGAATCAACAGGATGCCCATAGGAGTGGCATCAGGAAAATCCTTTGGATGCCTTGGGTTCTCGTTGGGAGAGGGAGAATTCATTGCTGGATTCCCCATTTCTCCTGGTGTTTTGAATAAATTATAAATGTGAACAACAACCACCTCGATGGTTTACTACTGTCCACTCATGTTCTCAGTCTTGATAGGACTTCGCATTATAATAACTTCGAGCAATTTGGCAAAAATTACCCTTAGAAAATGAAAAATTCCCACAAGAATTTAAGCACAATGTCCATGTGTGGATATTAACAAACCTGCCTGTGTTGTCCTTCACATTGATGATTTATCATTGTACATCATCGGGTTGATCCAAGAAGTTGAGAGATACCGTATCACATTTGGAACAAAAGCTTTGCAAAACCATTCTTGGAGTGACGATAAATGTAACTGATGTGAAATATGACATCGATGGCATGAAAAAACTTAAGATTGGTGTGGATTTTACTGAACAAATACGACCCATGGTAGATGCCAAACAACAGCCAGGCGAAGATCTCACAGCCACGTGGGGGAATCATGTGGAGAAACTGGGGAATCATGACGAATCCATGGGGTATCTTGTCGATTACTGCCAGATATCCATTCTGGCATCATAGTGAACTCTCTGGGGAATCGTTCTGATACCCAAGGGAACCTACCCGAGAACCAGGGGTCTCTAGCTTAGATACCCCTTTTGGGATCATGATAAATCCCATTTTTCTCTCAGTGTACGTTACGTCAAAAAATTTAACCGGTGCTAGGGGGCATGTGGTTGCCTCATAGTCTCTACATGAACAACTGCAATAAAGGCGCGGCAGATATCAAGGCTACGTCTTAGAATTCTCTGCATCTAGACTGAATGTGGGGTGCCGTGGAAGGCTTTCTTATTGACTCATATGGTTGCTTTTAATCGTCAGACGTTCTCACATTTTCCCATTTCTTACATATCTCACCAATTTACATCCATGTGATTCATTATCATGATATGATAGATGATATATTCATAGCGATCATTTTTGAAGCAACCATTCAACTTCGAAACAGTGCTGACCTTGGGGGGGGGGAGGCTATTAATCGGAGTATTGGACAGAGAAAAGACGTATTCAAGAAGTGAGCAGCTGGGGAATATGATTTGGACAGGGATGATTCTGAAACATGAGTAGAAGAAATTAAGAATTAATTATATTAAAAGATTCAATAAGAAAAGTAGATATAAAGTGTAGACATCCACATCCAGACAGTCACATTTCCACATCTACATATCCGCATCTCCATATTCATATACACACATCCACATCTTTATCGTTATCCCTGTCATGGTTCGTCTGACAAAGCCAAGCCAGGACAAAGGCCAACCATTTCATTAATCAGCTTTCCGAACAGCATTCATGACCCCATGTCCTCTACAAATATGCCCATATTTGAACGAATTTAGAGATAGACAGGGTGTCGTACATTTCGTCACAACTGGTTGTTTTGAATTCAAATTTTCATATCCGTGTTTGATTTGACTTAAAAAACACCCCCATATCGTTTCCGTCGTAAACGCAAAAGGGTTTTTCTCCGCATGTATTCTGCTTTCGTCTGAAAATATTCGGATCCCACGAAAGTGGCAAACCAGTATGGCACGTCGTCCGTCCACTGCCTAGCTGTTATTTTAAACAGACCGTTCAACATGTTAGCTTAGAGCATTTGATACCGGTACTAGTACACAACATGTTCCGTCGTGTCTGTTCAACAAAGAAAACATCATCACCAATGCTGATCTGATATGATGTAACATGGAAAATTCGGGGCCATAACAATGCGGGTCTTTTTATGGCCTAAATGAAGCATGTCAGCCTAAGGCCTTATACTGAATTCAAGGAATAGAACACCCTTGAAAAAAGTATGTTGTAAATGAAAGAATAGTTCCATCACTGCCCAAAAGTATTTTTTATTTATTTTCCCAATCTTTTTTAACCGAATAAAACGCATTTGATATATGTGTTTGTATAGTGGTCAGTAGTATATAAAAAGCAAATTCCCGATATTCCACTGGACATGAACAGTTATAATAAGGCAAATAACTGTTGTATATATGTTCTATGAACGCTGCAGTATATACGTTCACCTCATGGACATTTATTTATCCACCTTAAACCAAATCCTCAGGACCATCAAAAGCAAAAGAGAAATATTTACTCGAAAGTGTCACATCGACAGCTCATATTTCGAAGGAGATGAGAACAAAACCACCCGGGTTTAAATTGATTGATCCGGATGACCGTAACAGGGACAGGGTCAGATTGTGAATATGAGTGGAATGGGACGACGTATAAGAAAAAACTTTTTCAGATTTAGACTATAAAGAAAGTACACATCCCAAGGAACATGATGAAGCTACTAATACTCGAAAGCGTATATCAACACAATGTGTGGAAAGAAATGTTTTGTGGTGATACTGAAGAGAGAAAGGAGTGTTATTTGAATCGAGGGTATGGTGAAGATGAACCGACTGATAAAGAGAAAGCTAGACTACAATCTAGCGATTGGAAAGAGACTACACTGAGAGAAAAAGGGGAATCGTAGTGATGCTTGAAGGGGAATCCAGCAACGATACCTCCCACGAGACCCCAAGTGAATCAACAGGATGCCCATAGGAGTGGCATCAGGAAAATCCTTTGGATGCCTTGGGTTCTCGTTGGGAGAGGGAGAATTCATTGCTGGATTCCCCATTTCTCCTGGTGTTTTGAATAAATTATAAATGTGAACAACAACCACCTCGATGGTTTACTACTGTCCACTCATGTTCTCAGTCTTGATAGGACTTCGCATTATAATAACTTCGAGCAATTTGGCAAAAATTACCCTTAGAAAATGAAAAATTCCCACAAGAATTTAAGCACAATGTCCATGTGTGGATATTAACAAACCTGCCTGTGTTGTCCTTCACATTGATGATTTATCATTGTACATCATCCGTTTGATCCAAGAAGTTGAGAGATACCGTATCACATTTGGAACAAAAGCTTTGCAAAACCATTCTTGGAGTGACGATAAATGTAACTGATGTGAAATATGACATCGATGGCATGAAAAAACTTAAGATTGGTGTGGATTTTACTGAACAAATACGACCCATGGTAGATGCCAAACAACAGCCAGGCGAAGATCTCACAGCCACGTGGGGGAATCATGTGGAGAAACTGGGGAATCATGACGAATCCATGGGGTATCTTGTCGATTACTGCCAGATATCCATTCTGGCATCATAGTGAACTCTCTGGGGAATCGTTCTGATACCCAAGGGAACCTACCCGAGAACCAGGGGTCTCTAGCTTAGATACCCCTTTTGGGATCATGATAAATCCCATTTTTCTCTCAGTGTACGTTACGTCAAAAAATTTAACCGGTGCTAGGGGGCATGTGGTTGCCTCATAGTCTCTACATGAACAACTGCAATAAAGGCGCGGCAGATATCAAGGCTACGTCTTAGAATTCTCTGCATCTAGACTGAATGTGGGGTGCCGTGGAAGGCTTTCTTATTGACTCATATGGTTGCTTTTAATCGTCAGACGTTCTCACATTTCCCCATTTCTTACATATCTCACCAATTTACATCCATGTGATTCATTATCATGATATGATAGATGATATATTCATAGCGATCATTTTTGAAGCAACCATTCAACTTCGAAACAGTGCTGACCTTGGGGGGGGGGAGGCTATTAATCGGAGTATTGGACAGAGAAAAGACGTATTCAAGAAGTGAGCAGCTGGGGAATATGATTTGGACAGGGATGATTCTGAAACATGAGTAGAAGAAATTAAGAATTAATTATATTAAAAGATTCAATAAGAAAAGTAGATATAAAGTGTAGACATCCACATCCAGACAGTCACATTTCCACATCTACATATCCGCATCTCCATATTCATATACACACATCCACATCTTTATCGTTATCCCTGTCATGGTTCGTCTGACAAAGCCAAGCCAGGACAAAGGCCAACCATTTCATTAATCAGCTTTCCGAACAGCATTCATGACCCCATGTCCTCTACAAATATGCCCATATTTGAACGAATTTAGAGATAGACAGGGTGTCGTACATTTCGTCACAACTGGTTGTTTTGAATTCAAATTTTCATATCCGTGTTTGATTTGACTTAAAAAACACCCCCATATCGTTTCCGTCGTAAACGCAAAAGGGTTTTTCTCCGCATGTATTCTGCTTTCGTCTGAAAATATTCGGATCCCACGAAAGTGGCAAACCAGTATGGCACGTCGTCCGTCCACTGCCTAGCTGTTATTTTAAACAGACCGTTCAACATGTTAGCTTAGAGCATTTGATACCGGTACTAGTACACAACATGTTCCGTCGTGTCTGTTCAACAAAGAAAACATCATCACCAATGCTGATCTGATATGATGTAACATGGAAAATTCGGGGCCATAACAATGCGGGTCTTTTTATGGCCTAAATGAAGCATGTCAGCCTAAGGCCTTATACTGAATTCAAGGAATAGAACACCCTTGAAAAAAGTATGTTGTAAATGAAAGAATAGTTCCATCACTGCCCAAAAGTATTTTTTATTTATTTTCCCAATCTTTTTTAACCGAATAAAACGCATTTGATATATGTGTTTGTATAGTGGTCAGTAGTATATAAAAAGCAAATTCCCGATATTCCACTGGACATGAACAGTTATAATAAGGCAAATAACTGTTGTATATATGTTCTATGAACGCTGCAGTATATACGTTCACCTCATGGACATTTATTTATCCACCTTAAACCAAATCCTCAGGACCATCAAAAGCAAAAGAGAAATATTTACTCGAAAGTGTCACATCGACAGCTCATATTTCGAAGGAGATGAGAACAAAACCACCCGGGTTTAAATTGATTGATCCGGATGACCGTAACAGGGACAGGGTCAGATTGTGAATATGAGTGGAATGGGACGACGTATAAGAAAAAACTTTTTCAGATTTAGACTATAAAGAAAGTACACATCCCAAGGAACATGATGAAGCTACTAATACTCGAAAGCGTATATCAACACAATGTGTGGAAAGAAATGTTTTGTGGTGATACTGAAGAGAGAAAGGAGTGTTATTTGAATCGAGGGTATGGTGAAGATGAACCGACTGATAAAGAGAAAGCTAGACTACAATCTAGCGATTGGAAAGAGACTACACTGAGAGAAAAAGGGGAATCGTAGTGATGCTTGAAGGGGAATCCAGCAACGATACCTCCCACGAGACCCCAAGTGAATCAACAGGATGCCCATAGGAGTGGCATCAGGAAAATCCTTTGGATGCCTTGGGTTCTCGTTGGGAGAGGGAGAATTCATTGCTGGATTCCCCATTTCTCCTGGTGTTTTGAATAAATTATAAATGTGAACAACAACCACCTCGATGGTTTACTACTGTCCACTCATGTTCTCAGTCTTGATAGGACTTCGCATTATAATAACTTCGAGCAATTTGGCAAAAATTACCCTTAGAAAATGAAAAATTCCCACAAGAATTTAAGCACAATGTCCATGTGTGGATATTAACAAACCTGCCTGTGTTGTCCTTCACATTGATGATTTATCATTGTACATCATCGGGTTGATCCAAGAAGTTGAGAGATACCGTATCACATTTGGAACAAAAGCTTTGCAAAACCATTCTTGGAGTGACGATAAATGTAACTGATGTGAAATATGACATCGATGGCATGAAAAAACTTAAGATTGGTGTGGATTTTACTGAACAAATACGACCCATGGTAGATGCCAAACAACAGCCAGGCGAAGATCTCACAGCCACGTGGGGGAATCATGTGGAGAAACTGGGGAATCATGACGAATCCATGGGGTATCTTGTCGATTACTGCCAGATATCCATTCTGGCATCATAGTGAACTCTCTGGGGAATCGTTCTGATACCCAAGGGAACCTACCCGAGAACCAGGGGTCTCTAGCTTAGATACCCCTTTTGGGATCATGATGAATCCCATTTTTCTCTCAGTGTACGTTACGTCAAAAATTTTAACCGGTGCTAGGGGGCATGTGGTTGCCTCATAGTCTCTACATGAACAACTGCAATAAAGGCGCGGCAGATATCAAGGCTACGTCTTAGAATTCTCTGCATCTAGACTGAATGTGGGGTGCCGTGGAAGGCTTTCTTATTGACTCATATGGTTGCTTTTAATCGTCAGACGTTCTCACATTTCCCCATTTCTTACATATCTCACCAATTTACATCCATGTGATTCATTATCATGATATGATAGATGATATATTCATAGCGATCATTTTTGAAGCAACCATTCAACTTCGAAACAGTGCTGACCTTGGGGGGGGGGAGGCTATTAATCGGAGTATTGGACAGAGAAAAGACGTATTCAAGAAGTGAGCAGCTGGGGAATATGATTTGGACAGGGATGATTCTGAAACATGAGTAGAAGAAATTAAGAATTAATTATATTAAAAGATTCAATAAGAAAAGTAGATATAAAGTGTACACATCCACATCCAGACAGTCACATTTCCACATCTACATATCCGCATCTCCATATTCATATACACACATCCACATCTTTATCGTCATCCCTGTCATGGTTCGTCTGACAAAGCCAAGCCAGGACAAAGGCCAACCATTTCATTAATCAGCTTTCCGAACAGCATTCATGACCCCATGTCCTCTCCAAATATGCCCATATTTGAACGAATTTAGAGCTAGACAGGGTGTCGTACATTTCGTCACAACTGGTTGTTTTGAATTCAAATTTTTATATCCGTGTTTGATTTGACTTAAAAAACTGCATGTATTGTGCTTTCGTCTGAAAATATTCGGATCCCACGAAAGTGGCAAACCAGTATGGCACGTCGTCCGTCCACTGCCTGTTATTTTAAACAGACCGTTCAACATGTTAGCTTAGAGCATTTGATACCGGTACCAGTACACAACATGTTCCGTCGTGTCTGTTCAACAAAGAAAACATCATCACCAATGCTGATCTGATATGATGTAACATGGAAAATTCGGGGCCATAACAATGCGGGTCTTTTTATGGCCTAAATGAAGCATGTCAGCCTAAGGCCTTATACTGAATTCAAGGAATAGAACACCCTTGAAAAAAGTATGTTGTAAATGAAAGAATAGTTCCATCACTGCCGAAAAGTATTTTTTATTTATTTTCCCAATTTTTTTTTAACCGAATAAAACGCATTTGATATATGTGTTTGTATAGTGGTCAGTAGTATATAAAAAGCAAATTCCCGATATTCCACTGGACATGAACAGTTATAATAAGGCAAATAACTGTTGTATATATGTTCTATGAACGCTGCAGTATATACGTTCACCTCATGGACATTTATTTATCCACCTTAAACCAAATCCTCAGGACCATCAAAAGCAAAAGAGAAATATTTACTCGAAAGTGTCACATCGACAGCTCATATTTCGAAGGAGATGAGAACAAAACCACCCGGGTTTAAATTGATTGATCCGGATGACCGTAACAGGGACAGGGTCAGATTGTGAATATGAGTGGAATGGGACGACGTATAAGAAAAAACTTTTTCAGATTTAGACTATAAAGAAAGTACACATCCCAAGGAACATGATGAAGCTACTAATACTCGAAAGCGTATATCAACACAATGTGTGGAAAGAAATGTTTTGTGGTGATACTGAAGAGAGAAAGGAGTGTTATTTGAATCGAGGGTATGGTGAAGATGAACCGACTGATAAAGAGAAAGCTAGACTACAATCTAGCGATTGGAAAGAGACTACACTGAGAGAAAAAGGGGAATCGTAGTGATGCTTGAAGGGGAATCCAGCAACGATACCTCCCACGAGACCCCAAGTGAATCAACAGGATGCCCATAGGAGTGGCATCAGGAAAATCCTTTGGATGCCTTGGGTTCTCGTTGGGAGAGGGAGAATTCATTGCTGGATTCCCCATTTCTCCTGGTGTTTTGAATAAATTATAAATGTGAACAACAACCACCTCGATGGTTTACTACTGTCCACTCATGTTCTCAGTCTTGATAGGACTTCGCATTATAATAACTTCGAGCAATTTGGCAAAAATTACCCTTAGAAAATGAAAAATTCCCACAAGAATTTAAGCACAATGTCCATGTGTGGATATTAACAAACCTGCCTGTGTTGTCCTTCACATTGATGATTTATCATTGTACATCATCGGGTTGATCCAAGAAGTTGAGAGATACCGTATCACATTTGGAACAAAAGCTTTGCAAAACCATTCTTGGAGTGACGATAAATGTAACTGATGTGAAATATGACATCGATGGCATGAAAAAACTTAAGATTGGTGTGGATTTTACTGAACAAATACGACCCATGGTAGATGCCAAACAACAGCCAGGCGAAGATCTCACAGCCACGTGGGGGAATCATGTGGAGAAACTGGGGAATCATGACGAATCCATGGGGTATCTTGTCGATTACTGCCAGATATCCATTCTGGCATCATAGTGAACTCTCTGGGGAATCGTTCTGATACCCAAGGGAACCTACCCGAGAACCAGGGGTCTCTAGCTTAGATACCCCTTTTGGGATCATGATGAATCCCATTTTTCTCTCAGTGTACGTTACGTCAAAAATTTTAACCGGTGCTAGGGGGCATGTGGTTGCCTCATAGTCTCTACATGAACAACTGCAATAAAGGCGCGGCAGATATCAAGGCTACGTCTTAGAATTCTCTGCATCTAGACTGAATGTGGGGTGCCGTGGAAGGCTTTCTTATTGACTCATATGGTTGCTTTTAATCGTCAGACGTTCTCACATTTCCCCATTTCTTACATATCTCACCAATTTACATCCATGTGATTCATTATCATGATATGATAGATGATATATTCATAGCGATCATTTTTGAAGCAACCATTCAACTTCGAAACAGTGCTGACCTTGGGGGGGGGGAGGCTATTAATCGGAGTATTGGACAGAGAAAAGACGTATTCAAGAAGTGAGCAGCTGGGGAATATGATTTGGACAGGGATGATTCTGAAACATGAGTAGAAGAAATTAAGAATTAATTATATTAAAAGATTCAATAAGAAAAGTAGATATAAAGTGTACACATCCACATCCAGACAGTCACATTTCCACATCTACATATCCGCATCTCCATATTCATATACACACATCCACATCTTTATCGTTATCCCTGTCATGGTTCGTCTGACAAAGCCAAGCCAGGGCAAAGGCCAACCATTTCATTAATCAGCTTTCCGAACAGCATTCATGACCCCATGTCCTCTACAAATATGCCCATATTTGAACGAATTTAGAGATAGACAGGGTGTCGTACATTTCGTCACAACTGGTTGTTTTGAATTCAAATTTTCATATCCGTGTTTGATTTGACTTAAAAAACACCCCCATATCGTTTCCGTCGTAAACGCAAAAGGGTTTTTCTCCGCATGTATTCTGCTTTCGTCTGAAAATATTCGGATCCCACGAAAGTGGCAAACCAGTATGGCACGTCGTCCGTCCACTGCCTAGCTGTTATTTTAAACAGACCGTTCAACATGTTAGCTTAGAGCATTTGATACCGGTACTAGTACACAACATGTTCCGTCGTGTCTGTTCAACAAAGAAAACATCATCACCAATGCTGATCTGATATGATGTAACATGGAAAATTCGGGGCCATAACAATGCGGGTCTTTTTATGGCCTAAATGAAGCATGTCAGCCTAAGGCCTTATACTGAATTCAAGGAATAGAACACCCTTGAAAAAAGTATGTTGTAAATGAAAGAATAGTTCCATCACTGCCCAAAAGTATTTTTTATTTATTTTCCCAATCTTTTTTAACCGAATAAAACGCATTTGATATATGTGTTTGTATAGTGGTCAGTAGTATATAAAAAGCAAATTCCCGATATTCCACTGGACATGAACAGTTATAATAAGGCAAATAACTGTTGTATATATGTTCTATAAACGCTGCAGTATATACGTTCACCTCATGGACATTTATTTATCCACCTTAAACCAAATCCTCAGGACCATCAAAAGCAAAAGAGAAATATTTACTCGAAAGTGTCACATCGACAGCTCATATTTCGAAGGAGATGAGAACAAAACCACCCGGGTTTAAATTGACTGATCCGGATGACCGTAACAGGGACAGGGTCAGATTGTGAATATGAGTGGAATGGGACGACGTATAAGAAAAAACTTTTCAGATTTAGACTATAAAGAAAGTACACATCCCAAGGAACATGATGAAGCTACTAATACTCGAAAGCGTATATCAACACAATGTGTGGAAAGAAATGTTTTGTGGTGATACTGAAGAGAGAAAGGAGTGTTATTTGAATCGATGGTATGGTGAAGATGAACCGACTGATAAAGAGAAAGCTAGACTACAATCTAGCGATTGGAAAGAGACTACACTGAGAGAAAAAGGGGAATCGTAGTGATGCTTGAAGGGGAATCCAGCAACGATACCTCCCACGAGACCCCAAGTGAATCAACAGGATGCCCATAGGAGTGGCATCAGGAAAATCCTTTGGATGCCTTGGGTTCTCGTTGGGAGAGGGAGAATTCATTGCTGGATTCCCCATTTCTCCTGGTGTTTTGAATAAATTATAAATGTGAACAACAACCACCTCGATGGTTTACTACTGTCCACTCATGTTCTCAGTCTTGATAGGACTTCGCATTATAATAACTTCGAGCAATTTGGCAAAAATTACCCTTAGAAAATGAAAAATTCCCACAAGAATTTAAGCACAATGTCCATGTGTGGATATTAACAAACCTGCCTGTGTTGTCCTTCACATTGATGATTTATCATTGTACATCATCGGGTTGATCCAAGAAGTTGAGAGATACCGTATCACATTTGGAACAAAAACTTTGCAAAACCATTCTTGGAGTGACGATAAATGTAACTGATGTGAAATATGACATCGATGGCATGAAAAAACTTAAGATTGGTGTGGATTTTACTGAACAAAGACGACCCATGGTAGATGCCAAACAACAGCCAGGCGAAGATCTCACAGCCACGTGGGGGAATCATATGGAGAAACTGGGGAATCATGACGAATCCATGGGATATCTTGTCGATTACTGCCAGATATCCATTCCGGCATCATAGTGAACTCTCTGGGGAATCGTTCTGATACCCAAGGGAACCTACCCGAGAACCAGGGGTCTCTAGCTTAGATACCCCTTTTGGGATCATGATGAATCCCATTTTTCTCTCAGTGTACGTTACGTCAAAAATTTTAACCGGTGCTAGGGGGCATGTGGTTGCCTCATAGTCTCTACATGAACAACTGCAATAAAGGCGCGGCAGATATCAAGGCTACGTCTTAGAATTCTCTGCATCTAGACTGAATGTGGGGTGCCGTGGAAGGCTTTCTTATTGACTCATATGGTTGCTTTTAATCGTCAGACGTTCTCACATTTTCCCATTTCTTACATATCTCACCAATTTACATCCATGTGATTCATTATCATGATATGATAGATGATATATTCATAGCGATCATTTTTGAAGCAACCATTCAACTTCGAAACAGTGCTGACCTTGGGGGGGGGGGAGGCTATTAATCGGAGTATTGGACAGAGAAAAGACGTATTCAAGAAGTGAGCAGCTGGGGAATATGATTTGGACAGATATGATTCTGAAACATGAGTAGAAGAAATTAAGAATTAATTATATTAACAGATTCAATAAGAAAAGTAGATATAAAGTGTACACATCCACATCCAGACAGTCACATTTCCACATCTACATATCCGCATCTCCATATTCATATACACACATCCACATCTTTATCGTCATCCCTGTCATGGTTCGTCTGACAAAGCCAAGCCAGGACAAAGGCCAACCATTTCATTAATCAGCTTTCCGAACAGCATTCATGACCCCATGTCCTCTCCAAATATGCCCATATTTGAACGAATTTAGAGCTAGACAGGGTGTCGTACATTTCGTCACAACTGGTTGTTTTGAATTCAAATTTTTATATCCGTGTTTGATTTGACTTAAAAAACTGCATGTATTGTGCTTTCGTCTGAAAATATTCGGATCCCACGAAAGTGGCAAACCAGTATGGCACGTCGTCCGTCCACTGCCTGTTATTTTAAACAGACCGTTCAACATGTTAGCTTAGAGCATTTGATACCGGTACCAGTACACAACATGTTCCGTCGTGTCTGTTCAACAAAGAAAACATCATCACCAATGCTGATCTGATATGATGTAACATGGAAAATTCGGGGCCATAACAATGCGGGTCTTTTTATGGCCTAAATGAAGCATGTCAGCCTAAGGCCTTATACTGAATTCAAGGAATAGAACACCCTTGAAAAAAGTATGTTGTAAATGAAAGAATAGTTCCATCACTGCCGAAAAGTATTTTTTATTTATTTTCCCAATTTTTTTTTAACCGAATAAAACGCATTTGATATATGTGTTTGTATAGTGGTCAGTAGTATATAAAAAGCAAATTCCCGATATTCCACTGGACATGAACAGTTATAATAAGGCAAATAACTGTTGTATATATGTTCTATAAACGCTGCAGTATAGATGGACTGACACTGCGGATATTCCACTGGACTTCAAATGTTATAATAAGGGGGAATAACTGTTGTATATATTTTGTGTTCTCTGTTATAAAATGTGTTTTTTTCATACAACATTGTGAGTTTGGGTAGTTTTGTATACCGTAGTTAACCATTTGAAAAGAGCTAATTGGGTCGTATTGACCTTGATGACTGATATATATGGCCAGGTCCCCTCGTTGCCCCTGGTGGCAATAACTGGGGGGAGATAACTCCGGGCTGTCACCCCACAGTGACCTTTTGACCTGGGTGTGACCTTTGACCTTTTGACCCGGATGTGACGTCATAGTGACGTCATAGGCGAAAAGCAACGTATGGCCCTGGGACTACTTTCTGGCCGCGGAGGTCGACCGCATCACCGCCGGACTACTTTCTGGCCGCCTCACCGCCAGACCGCATCACCGCGGAAGAATACATGCCCCAACGGAACTACTTTTGACCTTTGACCCGGATTTGACCTTTGACCTCTGTGACGTCATCAGTGACGTCATCTCATTTGCATCAATGCGCGGGTATTTGCTGTTTATATACTACTGTGGTCTGTTACGACATTCCATTTTCCTATCCTCTCAATTATGGCAGATACCCACAAAACACTCACCTTTATTCTGGTTCAACAGGGAAGTAGACATAGATAGGGAAGTATTTTGAAGGTTGGCCGTGGAACATTATTGCTTGTTTAATGGTTAAACAACCATGTACCTAGATTACATAATTGGGCCTAGATTATGCAACTGGGCCCAAAATATTTATTTGCCATTTCACCAACATTTGTCTGTACGCAACTTCTTTAGGAAGCCCATGGTGTCCAAGGAGGTTTTCAACTACAACCTGCCCGCAGGTACATATCGAAAAATGTCGAATATATACTTTAGAGCTCCCCGTTAAGTTATCAGCAAATAAGCAAAGATGGTTCCTCTTAGACATGCAGATTTGTTATTATGTCGATGTCTGATTCATATTACAGTGTGTATAGCAGTACATTTGATTATAAAAAAAATTATAACATCGAGAAATTTCAAAAAGAATAATGAGGAATGGCTTACAGGCCACCATTCAAAGTTTATCGGCTTTTTGCTCAGTTAAAAAAAAATCGGAAAAATAAATAAAAAATACTTTTGGACAGTGATGGAACTATTCTTTCATTTACAACATACTTTTTTCAAGGGTGTTCTATTCCTTTATACTGGCCACTGTTTCGTGGAGTGTTCGACTGGCGCAATACTCCAACCACTTATATGCGTGTTAAGGCTCATTTTCACGGTGCAATTTGTTGTAACAACTTGTAGCATACAACTCAGTTGCATCGTGAGAACAGTCGTACGATTTTAGTCGCATGCTACCAGTCGTATAGAACAGGCTCTATTTCATGCGATTAGTTGCGTGCTACAAATCAGTACTGATGGTGGAACTAGTTGCTACGCTAGACCTTCGCCAGCGGAGGCACTTGGGGAATAAAGTACCTGGGTGCCTTTCAGTGACCGCTATATAAATTCACTCACAGTAGTACATCGCATACACCACTAGGAAGCTCACATGGTTAGACTATCACAGCACTTTCAGGATGGTAGTTCGTCCAAATTGTAGAATTGTATTAATGTACTTTCAGGATAGTAGTTCGTCCAATTGTAGAACTGTATAATAAATGTTCACTTCACAGCACGATAGTCGAGCTATAATAAATGTTGAGTGGTTCCAATTGATTGTATAATAATAAATATGTACTCCGTAAGGAGGTGCTCCTAGATGAAAAGAGGGATTTCCGGAACAACAACAACAACAATTACTATAGGGTCTACTGAGCTTTAGTCAATCAGAAGGACGTGACTTTATCGTTCGAGATCAAACCATTCGCAATTTCACATCCACGCCAATAGAGAACCGACAATGTAGACGGAGTTCGACAAATGGACATCAATCTCAGGCCAGAGGGAGAACATATATTTCCCCTGTTGTCTATCAATAAACTGTCAACTGTTCGGCTATCGACATCTAAATGTAAATCAACTTCACGGGCAAGCGGATACCGCCCACTGTATAAATAACCAGGGCACAGGAATATGTCAAGATTTGAGTTGACTGGATTAGCGCAGATATAGTGGCGGGAACGAAGGACTACATGAAAACTTGACTCCTCTCATGCCGGTGCTGCCGACCGTAACTTTTTAATTGTTTTGTTTCATGTCCAAGAGCATTGAATATGAAAAAAGTAAAAAAAAATTCTTATATAATAAGAAGTCATTATTGCCATTCAAGAGAATACCACCGGTAGAGTACCGTGCGTCCAACTTGAAAAGGAAACTACCATGGAAAAATAGCACCAGCATACGAGCGAAGGCCGTTGTCGTAGGACAAGAAAACACGATTCCGGATATAGTTTTAGTTACAGGTTTGTAAGTTGGTTCGCTGTGGGCAATCCCGAATATCAGGAGAGTTCACACAACAAATACGCGCCACAACAGGACGAATACTTACAAAATTGCCGACGTTTCCTTCTCTTTTAATCTGTCAAATATGTTTGTTAACTCTCCCTACCATACCCAACGAATAAGAGAATGACGTCTAAAGATACGAAAGTCCTGAACGGTGTTTGTTATCCAAATTTCAACACCATACTGCACCCTGTTACTGTGCAACACATGGTGCGAGAGTGGCTGAGGGAAGACGCTTCCAATTTTGATTACGGTGGATTTGTGGTGGGAGAGAAGGAAGAGGAGGCTGTATTATTGTTGAAGAGTCCCGGGGTCGTGGCTGGCACTCCTTTCTTTGATGCCGTATTCAAGGAATTAGACTGTAACGTAGACTGGTTGATTCCAGAGGGGGCACTACTGGAGTCTGTTAGAACAGTCGCTAAGGTCACTGGAAAAGTAAGACAGCTTTTGCTGGGAGAGAGGGTGGCTTTGAACTGTCTCTCCAGAGCTAGTGGGGTGGCCACGATAGCCCGAAGGCTGAACAAATTAGCAAAAAGTGTAGAATGGGCAGGTGAAATTGCAGGAACAAGGAAAACTACTCCGGGATTCAGACTTGTTGAAAAATATGCCTTGGTTGTGGGCGGCATTTCAACTCACAGATATGACTTATCTTCAATGATTATGTTGAAAGATAACCATATATGGACTGCAGGTAGTATAACACAGGTACACTGAAATTGGGTCCATAGAATTACCCAAATGAACCCAAATGAACCCAAATGTAAGTTATTTTACCCAAATGAAGGCAATATGTACCCAAATGAAGCTAGTATATGCGTAAAACTGTGACCTGTCATCCGAAAATATAATAAAATAGGACAGCTGCACTAAATAATGCCAAAAATTTACCGATTTACGATCAGATGACCCTTTTGACACGTTTGACGGAGATTTCTTCCAAGGGAGAAAACTCAGTTTTAGAACTAACTAGCTACCAAGCAAAGCCATGCTTTATCACCTTACAACTTGTTCATTCAGACGAAATAAGATTAACAAGGAATATTGTACAATAATATTTATTGAATAGCGAATAGCACAATTTTACAAAGCTACATTTTGTGGACAATCTGTTTTCTAAACAACATCACAATTGAATACCTGCATGTAGATTACCTGGCTCTCTCACTTCTACTGCGTTTCCTCTGACCAGGTTTTTTTGCAATCCCCTTTGCCTTGTTTGGAACTGAAAATTTCACATTGTTAGCGGTTATAACATCTCCAGTAGTACATTTTTTTCGTAAGACAAACTTCCTAAATATTGTTACCTTTTCTTCCTCAGATTTCTTCACCCAAACATCCCTGCTGACAGAATATTTCTTATATTTGGGCAGAAGAACATAGTTCCCTGTACCGTACAAAGCTCTTCTCAGATCTAACATTTGTAAGCGCGTTACACTACAAAGCTTCTCAACAAGATCAGGCAGCTTCTGTGGCTTCCAATTGATGGTTAATTTTAAGATGTTATTCAAAGATTCACAGTTATTATTTGTCCACAGTTTCTCAGAAATACCTTTCTGATGTGGCTGACATACATATGAATAAATGAGTGGCTTCAGTCGTTCAAAGTAAACATTAAACAAGGGATATTTGTCCAAATATGGCACAAGATCTAATACTCTGTTCGCAAAAGTGAACATATCACCACTTTGCGCGACCCCGTTCTCACCAAAAATCTTATTTACAATAATATTTCTTTCTTTCGTGTCACACCCCACCTTATCACATAAATATCGTGTTACATTGTCTTTCAAATGCTTGCTACAAAGGATGTGGGTAGCTGCTGGGAAACAGTTCTTCATGGCCTTGATTAATGAAAGTTCCTGGTCACTTCCTAGTCTTAGTTCAATATTTGAAACAGAGTCCGATAACTTTGCTTGAAGGTGGGAGAAGAAAGAATGGTAAGTTTCAAAATCAGCATCCCAGTGCAGATACATTGGTCCAAGAAACAGTGGATTATTTGAAGATTCCTTGTGTAGAACTAAAGAATTCTTATACACCACAGTGGTTACAAAGCAAGCCCCAAGATTGAAAGTTCTGTCCACACCTAAAACACTCCCACCCTCAATGTTCTTTTTCAGGTCGTTTAACTGGTCTTCAGAATACAAGATAATACAAGGTGCCTTGGTCTTCTTGTGAATAATTTCCTGGACATTTGGATTGTCATTTAGTAATGCAATTACTGCCAAAACTTCATCTGCTACATTACTTCTGGTGGTTTGACGAGTCTTTCTAGCTTCGTGATATTTCTTGCTCCTGATCTGCTGAAAATCACGAGGCGCTTCAAATGAATTATCTTCTACCATCTCCTGATAAACTTGGCGAGGGGGCTTTGTCGGAGCCTCTAACCCGATCCTCTCCATAACTTTGGGGTCCGTACGAATATACTCTTGTTTATTCTTTGCATTTCCGTGAACAGAAGGCACCGCACACCGAATACCACAATATTCGATGACTGCAATGTTGGGAAAGTTCTTGCCAGTCACACAGGTGGCGCGTTTCCTGTAATTTGCATCACACTTTAATGTTGTGTAATAGCGATGCATCTTGTAGACGTCGTCTTCTAGAGGCTGTGGTACTAAGGGAAGCCAAGTAGATTTTCCCTTCACACGGCTCTCCGTACAATAAAGATCGTTCTTCAAGCTCACAGTCTTCACCTTTTTGTCATTAAATACAAAATAACTGTTCACCGTACTACCTTTTCCACCATCCCACACTCCACGGTCGTCGGGGAAATCACTTCGTTGATGTAATTTCTTCTTCTCGACATTTGAAGAATTGTCAATCAGGAAAAACACATTGTTCTTTGGCCCAAGTGGCACAGAGCCTACATGTACAACGTTCCTTTCACCACACTGAATCTCATTCACTAGCTGGTGTACCGTCAAGAATTTCCCTGGAACTGGGAGTTTCGAAAAGTTACTGTCTTCTGTTCGTGGAACTTTTGCTGCAGGTTCGGAATCAGTCAGCACCTCTGGGTCGCTAAGGGAGGAGAATCGGTTGGGAGATTCGAATTCAGGTGATTCGGGTACCGGGGATGTACGTTTTTTGGACTTTGGTGTGGAAGCTGGGACCTCGTGTCGGCTGTATGTCAAAACGGGGTCATCCTTACTGTGCCAGACAGGCCCAGTAGGGATCGTATCTCGTAGACGGGAAAACAACTGTGGACTAGGGGGTCGCACAACATCCTCGAAAGACAGGTCCACCACTTCAGGGGAGGCAAATGGCAACAGCGGTACAAAGTGGTCTGGCGTCCAGGTTCCCTTTGGCCTTCGAGTGGAAACACTTGTCCACATGATATGGACTGGCAGATGCTGTCCGCGGGTTCTGGGTTGGAAAGTTGTGTCCAGTATCTTGGTGCATGAAAAATCCGTTGCGGTTCTGCTTGGGCGGAGTTTTGTCAGAGTTCTCTCCCTTGAAAGCGATCTCGGACTGATAGTTTCATTTCATCGGCAGGTTCTTTTTGGCGCAATTGTGGCATTATTCAGTACATCTGGGCAATTTTATTATATTTTCAGATGGCAGGACCCCTTATACGCATATACTAGCTTCATTTGGGTATATATTGCCTTCATTTGGGTACATACTGCCTTCATTTGGGTAAATGACTTACATTTGGGTTCATTTGGGTAATTCTATGGACCGCTGAAATTATGTGACAAGTTCCGAATATTCTGTAGTTAATTTAGGCCTGTGTCATTTTCATTTTGAGGAATTGGTATACAGATCTATAACCATACAAATTTACAGTCCACAAATTCACAATGCTATAATGATAACTTTATTGTGAATTCAAGGTTCATATTTAGACTTCACACCAAAATGAGACTGATATTTAGAGTGAACCTTGAGTTCATGCATCACTGACAGTGATGCATGAACACCCTCCTACATCCGTCCGTCGCCAGACGGTGAAATGGTGGTAAGCCGGTGAGGTTATTTTCGCAACACAGGTGAGATGGTGTTAGAAATTTGGATTTCTTACACATGTCTTCTAAGGTTATGGGCAATATTAATGGATATTCATTCATGGGAAATAACAGTCGTCATTTCTATCGTTCGGTTACATATCAGAATGCCTTGTACTTAAAGATATCGTACTTACATGCGGAGTGATGCTCTTTTCTAGCCAAATTTCGTTTTCAAACTGTTTTTATCGCTAATTACTGACACTTATCGATACATATTATCATGCATGATTATTCCCTATTCAATGGTCTTTGTATGTCACCCAAACTTCTATGGATTTAATTAGTGTAAGCATTGATATTAATTAAAAAGTCACACCGTGTGTGTCTATCCAGGCTACGGTGAACAGCACGAGCACGCTATGCACTTTCCTTGATGCTATTCACCGTAGCCTGGATAGATGCATATGGTGTTACTTTTTCCATAATATCAGTACTTAACGCGAATCAAATTCATTGAAGTTTGGGTGACATACAAAGAGCATTGAAGAAGGAATAATTAGGCATGATAATCTGTACCGACTAGTATGCGAAACGAACAACTTTAAAACGAAACTTCGCTCGAAAACAGCATTGCTCTCCGTGTACGTATGATATTTTTAAGTACAATGCGTTCTGCTACGTAACCGAACGATTAAAATGATGACTGTTATTTCATATGAATGAATATCCATTATTATTATTTTATTTGAAAGAAATCCAAATTGCTAACACCACCTCGCCTGTATTGCGAAAATAGCCGCACCGGCTGACCACCGTTTTACCGGCTGACGACGGTCAGATGTAGGAGGTGATGAATGGCGGACTACTGAGCTCAGGCTTATAATGAAATAATATAATAAATGTTCCCTGTAATAAAAAAATTGTTGTGCCATAAGGGACTATTTTCTCTTGTACATTTCTACCACTGGGAAAAGAAGCATAAATTGCCAAATTGTGGTAAACTTGTAGTTTTCTCCAACTTGTTTATCACAGCTATGTGATTCTGTAAAATTCCAGGCTGTGAAGGATGCACGTGTAGTTGGTGGATTTTCTACGAAGATTGAGGTTGAATGTCGCAGTGTTGAGGAGGCGACAGAAGCAGCTGGCGCTGGGGCCGATGTCATCATGCTGGACAACTTCGAACCCAAGGTTGGAATTAAAGATCTGCAATACAGTTAATTTACAATGATTACCCATAAAAAATGCATATAATTATACTTTGTTATAGTGGTATGGTACCATTCAAACTTACTTAATATTCACTCAATAATATGTGTCTATTGCTTCTTTGTAGGCATCTAAAGAAGCCGCCAGTGTTCTCAAGGAGCGTTTTCCGAATCTCTTGATTGAGGTGAGTGGGGGCATTAGTGAAGACACGCTCACCCAATACTGTGATAAAAACATTGACATTATGTCACTGAGTAAACTCACGCAGGGCTATGAGTCCATTGATTTCTCTCTCAAGATTCTCAAGGATGGCAGGGATCCCCGTAACTTGACTGTGAAGTCGGAATCCGATAGCTAGGTCTGGTCGGGTGACTCCAGCCTCTCAGTGATTATGTGATATATGGTATTGGTTGTGTTGGTGTGTTAATAATTGAGGCAGTAAAGACCTGAATTGTTTTATATACTTCTATCATTGCGAATCAAAATATCACATTCTCCAATCCTTACACATTCACATGAATTAACTGTAAAGTATCAAGATGTTGACATGTGTCTTATAACTGGCAATATAATCCATGCAGAATGTTTGCTTAAAATATGCTGTATACTAAACATAATCATTGTTTCATTCTCAGATGTCAGAATCATTTATGTGGATAAATGTATATTGTGTAATCAAGTTACAAGATAGGTTGTTTTGTAAGTAGTTCTTGTAGTTTGTAGATTCCACTTAGTGTGTAGAATCATTTTTATGCAAGGTTAGACACATGTACATATTTATCAGATCAGTGGCCATTATTGAGTGGCATTATAAGTGTAGGTCAGTTATTTTATTAGGCCAAATGTAATAAATCTTATTTCTGGTCAGTGAGTGCTTTTCTCTGAACTATGTGCATTGTGACTTTATTTTTGCAAAATGTCAAGCAAAGTTATTTCCCTTTACCAAGGCAAGAATTATCAACCTTGAGTTCGTCTGCAATGTGCATGTTAGAAAAAGTCATTGAAGCAGTGTTGAAAAGGAATGTTTTGGGTTCGAGGCATGACTTAATATGATTTAACCATTTAGTTTTTTTTTTTTTTGTCTTTAAATGGGGAATGAGATCACCATCACCAAATTGTCCCCGCCCTTGTCAGTCTTCTGCCATTTCTGCCTAATGGATTGGAGTATAGTCATGAAAATTTACTCACTTGTCAACCTAGATATGAGCAAAATCTTGAAATAATATAAAAATAATATCAAATTTACATTTTGGACCTAATGTTATACATAGTCAGTTGGACTGAACAGATGTAGTAACACGTTGAAATATAATAACCCCAAACTCAAGTGTCAGATTGATGTACAAATGGTAAGCAAGTGGAGAAAGTAGCCCAATATAAATTCAATATCAGTCTCAGAAACACAGGAAAATGAAATGATAAAATAATATTGAAAATGTTTTGATTAATATTTTGAGAGGTTACAACGGTCCAGTACCGGTAGTATTGTTTCACACTTGTACATGTAGATAAATTTGCTGCTGCATTTGGGGTTCTTATACTGAACTGGGTTATTACGATTGTGCAGTCCAATTAACTAAGATAAATATGAATAAAGTAGAAAATAAATACAGATATGAAATCATTTTTATATTTAATCTGAATGTGTTCCTCATGTCTAGCTTAAGAAGTGGGTGAGTATTCATAATGATTCTCCAAGCCATTAGGAAGAAATTGCCAAAAGACTGACAAGGGCTGGGAACATTTAGGTTACTCAGCCATGGTTCTACAATAACAAATTATCTGCAGATTTTAAATGAATATATATATTATAGTGACATCCACACTAAGCCAAGCTGGCCTAGTTTCCTTTTTGCTATATTATTTAGAAGTTTTTTAGCACGGAAGAGTAAATTTACGATCCTGTGCATTATAATAACTGATTTATGCCTAAAAAAATGCCAGATAAAAGCAGAAATGTATAAATATTATTGTAAGATCCACAGATAGTTGTAATTTCGTGTATAAAGCATGTAATCAGTGTATTTAAACCGGCCTGCCACAGCCTGACACAGGCCTGACATCAGGATGACCCAGTTTGACCCCAGATTCGCTTGTATATGGCTCAAATCTATATGACTCGATAGATTCTCCTTCTCCTTTAGTTTCATGATCGCTTACTGCCTCTACATTCTATTCAGTTCCAAGACCTTTATAATCTCCAACGTCACAGTCTTCAAAGTGGTTAACGCTGAAATCGGAATCTGTGTCAGAGCTTGTACCGCTGTCTGTGGTATCCGCCATGTTTGACGCTGGCCGCTTCACTGTGTGACGTCACAGGGTAATCGCCGGGCGGATTTACTGGGGGTAAAAATCAGGCACTTTGGAGCCGTATTTCAGGATATTGCATCATCGCTAAAATTTTGAAAATAATTCTAAAAAATAAAGCAGGCCACAGGGAACTGCTTTTTATTGGTTTTAGCCTTTCAAAAATTGTGATAACATTCCCCTTTAAAGATGTAATCAGCCTCAAAATGGATGGATTTTGTAAACTCTCTCCTATGCGTTTTTCCGGCAGGGAAGATTACCAAAGTATCCTATGTATTATATTTGATTATGGTGGGATCGCCATATACAACGAATGCAAATTCAGTTTTTTGTGGTCAAATGTGTCTCTTTTTGTATCTGTTATAACATATGTCACTTTCGCTGAGTTTGAGAGACATCGATTTCAGCCCAGATTTGAGGCTGATTACATCTTTAAATAAACGATCAGGTCATGTATATATCTACGTATATTAGATATGTTTGATACATTTTAAGTAGGAAACTTCCTGTGGACATTACTTGAATGCATTTATTTTGTTGAATGCCGTCCTGAAGTTACTGTACGACATTCTGTATGATAGTATCACCTGGTCGATGCAGGTCAGACTATTGAGTGTGTTATTGGAAATTACACAGACGATCATATAATCACATGTTATGGAGTACATGTACCTTCACTTACTACCGCACATGTCTTCGGGAAATGATCATAGTAGTGTATGATAATGTAATATGCCATCGACATCATTATAAAAAATTTAAAAAATAAGCTTATATTTAACAGTGCTCTGAAATCACGCATATGGGTATCATTAGTCGAACATAATGAGATGTAGCTGCAGACGAAATGTCCCCTCGAAATGTTGGAAGACATTTTGTTTTATCAAATTCACTTGATCTGTTCAACGGAGATGGCCTACGATCAAAATATCGAACATCTGAATTATCATAATTTATTGCATTTCAGAGTAAATTGCAAGGCTTTGATTGGCCAATTTCCCATTCCCCCAGATGGTCCTCCTAAAACACGATTGCGGGTGCCTGGAGCTGTTCCGGTAGCAATCTCAGTAAACTCAGATATAATATCACGGAATATTTCCCCTGATTTACCATCTTGGTTTACCGAGATTGTCCCGGGAGATGTCCGGAGAATTTTGAGCGCCCAGAGAAGATCGTTCTTTTTTTTTCTCTTTTTTTTGAGCGCCCGAGACGATCTATTACTATAAAAACCCGTTTACTTCCAATAATTCACCGATATTCTGTGTACAATTCCACTTCATTTCAACGCTTGAAGCGTGAGTGAATTTCATCGTGACGGGAGGGCCCGGGAAAGAACATTGCAATTTTCAGTTAATTAATAGGGACCCAAGTTGTTATTTGAGTAACCTATCATGAAAGTCACCTTTATTTGTTCTCGGCCGGGAGGCACCCTGGTGCTGGGAAGATTATCATTGAGAATGAGAAAAAGGGAATAAAATGCGTGAAATTATTGGGGAGCTGAAATGCGAAAGAGTATATCCACACGGTGGGTAAGAGATTTCCCATACACGTCGATGGAACGCACCATTTTCCAGACACGTGCGGATAAACGACCACACTAGCACCAAAGTCTGGCCGTTTCAAGGCCCCCAGTTGAGATTATTGAATGACATATCATAGAAAACGATAGGTAAGATGTGTTTTGTATAGCCTATCAAGTAACTAAGATATTAAAGAAGGATTAAAACATTAACCCTGCTTTGAAAGTGGTCTGGATGTTTGTAACGAAGCCACACAAACTTGCAGGTAACCTCGGGATAAGTTTTCAACCGTCATATCGAGTCATGAAAACATTGTCAAAGTGATTGCCTGAGTTATTTGAAACATCACATGAAGCTTAATTCCAAGTATTATGAAGATATTTTGCATTGCAATATCTGTTGATATGAATTAAACACCAAAAGGCGGGTATTGCACAAAACATTCGCAAAGGTCCATATCCGTGTGGTGAACCGGCCATACACGAGTGTATTTAATATTCACTCACTGCCAACGTGTAGTTGAACTCATATTGCTATATGTATGCACAGATCATTAATTAATTCTAGCTCTTTTTATTGCTTAAGTGGAAGAGTACAATACCTTTTGAAAGAATACTCTTCTCCATTTCACGTTGAATGTAGGATTTCATAACAGAAATTTGATTTTGTCTTGTTTTATTGCATGTAGTTTAGATATCTCTGGCGTGGCCCATCTGGACACACCCACGGATCAAGATTCATGTCAGTGTCGACCCGACTGTGTCAGCTGAATGGGACACGGAGTTGGGCATGACCAGTACTCCGGCTAAGAAAACCACGGAACCACACGAATATGGGACGTGTGGAACGAAGTTTGCGAGGGCCGATATACGGTACGAAGTATCTTCTCACAATGGGGAAGAATTACCGTGTAGCATTTGTCACAAACGGCGCATACAGTCTAAATCGCCACATTTCCAACATTTTATTACCTGATTACATAAAACCAGGAAATTATCAACGTGAGGCGCCACAGCATGAGCCTCGGACTGACTATATTACACAATAAGTTTGTGTTTAAATTATAGAATCCTGTACCGTACCATCAAATACAATACATCTATCACCCCTGCAAAAGGGCCCCCCTCTGCAAACTGCAGTCGTGCGGAAACAGAGGACTGAGAAAACAAGCTAGAACAATGTACAGAATTTCATAAGCATTTGTGCCACAAATTCCACCATGTGTAATAAACCTGAGATAATGGACAGAGAGCACACGACTACAACATTTCAACAAGTTTGTGTCCCAATTTCCTAATTCTATCGCGAAAGGTAAGATAGATATAGCACAGACATACAGAATGAATCGAACAGAATGACTCACAGACGAAAACGATGGACGGAACATAGGACGGATGTACAAAACGTTTGACAACTTGGACATGGATTTGCAATATATATTCAAGGTTTTGACAGATTTTAAATCATATCAAAGGCAAGATATCACGAGGAAAAACTTCAGTTATATGAAATGTTAGACGAGATTATGAACGGATGGACAAACCAGTCGCTGGTTATATGCGTTCCATAAACAAGTATAAGATAACAAAAACATATGAACCTTCTTCAAAAAACGACAGGAGAACGGGTTCACCCAATTCTTTCCGTTTCTTCTAACTTCAACGGATTGCTTCGTTTTCTTGTTTTCCTGAATTCGTCAAAAGTATTTCCCTTCATTTACTGGACAACACTATATACGAACTGTTGCAATTGATGAACTAAAATTTAATAAGACAGGTAAAACAATGAAAACGTGTATACAAATTTATACATGTTTACTTCCCCGTGAGGGACTCGGGGTAGACAGGATCAGTTGACACGATGCGATTTGTAGCACCAACTTGTAGCATACAATCACAGTTGACATGTGAAAACAAACTTGCGCTTTTAGTTGCATGCTACAGGTGTAGTATGGAATAGAGCAAGTTCTGTTTCATTGAGACTAGTTGCCTGCGAAAAGTTGATATTAAAATTCCACCCTAAAAATGTGACTTTACAACTGAATCGTACGAGGGAGCGATTTACCTGCATGGGGTATGGGCCTAGTGAGGTGTCATGCCTTATCTCATGTTTATGCGCTTTAATAGCACGTGGGAATGCTACACCGATTCCCCGTGTAAGTATAAAAAGCGTGTGGTTTAAAAAGCCCGTATAACCAGATAGCATTATGTTGCCAAAGCATGCAGTTGTGTTACATCGTGAAGCATCCCTAATGTAGGGTGCATGGATCTTTCATGAGGAATGGATCAGCCTCTGTCTCATTCAGACTAATAGAAGCTGTGTTTCTTGCAACTTTCAGAATAGCAAATGATTTAAAACGCTCGTGTATGGCTGGGCCGTCGCACGGATATGGACCACTGCGATTTGTTTGCACAATACGCGCTTATAAGCGTTTAAATATCATCAACCGATATTTCAATAAAAAACACCTTTATAATACTCGCGATTGAGCTTCATGAGCAGTTTCAAATAACTCAGGTAAGCATTTTGACAGTGTTTTCATGACTTGATAGGACGACGGGAAGCTAATACAGGGGTTACCTGCCAGGTTGTGTGGCTTCGTTAGAATCATCCAGATCACATTAAAAGCAGGTTTAATGTTGTAATCCTTCCTTAATATCTTAGTTACTTGATAGGCTATGCAAAACTCATCTTACCTGTCGTTTTCCATGATATGTCATTCAATAATCCCAACTGGGGGTGTTGAAACGGCCAGACTGCATATTTTGGTACTAGTGTGGCCGTTTATCCGCACGTGTCTGAAAAATGGTGCGTTCCATCGACGTGTATGGGAAATCTCTTACCCACCGTGATCCATTACACCCCGGAATTACAAAGGTTTCACTTATTCGGCGGGGAGGTGCCCGGAGAATTTGTGAAGCCGCCAACTGTAGAGTGGTCTATCACGGTGAAACATCAACAACATGAACAATGCTTGGAATTGTGTGGATTTATTGGTACCATCATCAC
Organism: Hanleya hanleyi; assembly: GCA_036873755.1. Classification (NCBI taxonomy): domain Eukaryota; kingdom Metazoa; phylum Mollusca; class Polyplacophora; order Lepidopleurida; family Hanleyidae; genus Hanleya; species Hanleya hanleyi. Next base: position 29,788 of record JAVTVY010002174.1, read on the forward strand.
GTTTCATGTTAAATACCGTAATAAAATTCCGTCATTTCCCTAACCTGGTGAATGATTCATTTTATTCAAACCGTAAACACACATTATGTCATAGCAGAAGTTCATGAACTTCTGGTCATAGCCATTCAAGATAGAAGCTGAACCTCAGTATCGGCCTCGATGAGGAATGCCTGAACCGAGTAAAGGTCTTGGGATGTCTCGTACATTGAAAGTGTTTCGTCTGCCGACAGGCCGGCTATACACAAAGGGACGTCACTCTTGTGACACGTCACAACTCGACAGCTAAAACAGATATCTCAAACTAGCCCAGTAAACAGAGCAGAATTAGCATTCCTTCCTAATTAAAAAATCGTAACTTATGTTTCATAGCTCATGCCAAAGTGTCAAAGAGATTTGTCTTCACTTCCAGTACCCAATGATGACACATGCAAAGAAAAAATACTACAAAACGAAGACGAAGGATCCTCCGGACATTCACTCTCATACTAACTTTGCTCATTTCACTTGTACTATAACAACCGACATCAAGTACAGTTTTTAGAAATCTTGAAACTTCTGAAACTTAGAAAGATAATATCTTGGTGATTTCCAGTGTCCCTTTTTCGATCTTTTTGGCTCAAATTCAAAATTCTGCAAACAAAATTACAAATCAATCGTTTGTTCTTAGTAACAATGAGCAAACAGATCCTCTTGTCATTATCTTACAATTATCGGACATTGGTGGGCGCCAAGATCCTTCAGGATCTCTCGTATAATATAGCTTCTCTTTCAATCCAACCTCAACATCACTGACATAGAAATCATATTTTTGTAACAAATGTATTGTCATTTCAAATGATGTGCATTGCCTATGATATGCAAGCTGCATGTGTCCCAGAAGGTAAACAGTTGTCACAGACAATATCGTTACAGTGAAAAACTTGATAACCAGGTTAAGGGCTCGGCCTCTACCGGGAGTGAGTGAGTAAGTGAGTGAGTGAGTGAGGTAGCGTTTAGCGTCGCGTTCAGCAGTATTTCGGCCATATAACGATGATATAACTAACTTCGACATGATTAGCTGAACGTGTGAAACTATCCATGTACAGTCATCATGAAGAGGAAATTAAACTAGCCCTCGTGGCAAGACATGGTACAAAATTCGTGCTGCTCACCCACATGGGCGCGCCTCTGCCGGGAGGTGTGCTTGACATTTGCACATGATATTTGACTGCATGTCCAGATAATGTACTAGGTGCTAAGGCCTTGATCTCTGTTTCCAAGGGTAGTTTAGCCCACGGGTTTATGGATATTGGTGACTAACATATTTTAGCATAAAGTAAGGCATGCCCCTAGGAAAATCTGTTTTCAGCCGATATAGAATAGATCATATCTATGAATTATGATGTCAATGACTTGTGCACTAAGCCAGATTGTCCAATAAATGTAAGAAACACTGACAAGTTATTTGAAAAAGTATACATGTATCAGACATTGACCTTATGCTAGGTTTTCTGATTTTATACAAGAGTTTTGTGGTGTATTTTCTAAAGATGAGTTTGGCAAGTGCTACTCAAGCATAATTTAAGGATTAAATCTGGCCACCTGTCTGGGAAATCCCTGCAACATATCTGACTGTATGGGCCAAATCACGGCCATTGTTTTCTCTCTAGTTCGTGTCCAGAAACATCACAGAACTAAATATTTGAAATCAGCACAATGCGATAAAGCAAAACATTGCAAAACACACACAAACAGCCAGATTTGCTATAAAAATAAAATTTATTTAATAGAAACGTCTGTCTGTCATGTACAAAACGTATGGTCACTGTGATTCTTCCCCACTAGAAAATTAGGTGTTCGAAGTTTAGCCAGTACGCTTTGTTCTCTGAAAATCTCAGATTCAGCAGTTGACTTTCCCTGCTGGTTGGTATTTCTACAATTTCACTGGAAGATGAAGGACACATTTGCCGATTTTAGTGACGGTGAGACTGACGGTTTAAGTTGAGAAATTTGGCTTGGGGTTCTTGGAGTCAAATTTCCCCACAGTAGCGGAACATGGTGGGTCTGCGAATAACTTCCCGATTGATGACGGGATGGACACGGCTATTTGCAATCTGCCTGTGCAAGACGAAAACGTGATTCGTGATATGCCGTGGCAAGAAGTCTCGATGGACAATAACGCGAATGCAACAACATCAACTGCGTGGGCAGCCCCATGTCGGTTAGTACAGAAGAACAATGTTGGTACTAGGCTTGTAATAAATTATTGTCGTCTGAAAATGGTGAATGCATTACAGATGAGGCATTACATAGCCGGGGTGAATCTACACCTATCTATTTCACAACTGGATATCATGAGCTCGACATTGATGAAGAATAGGGAATTATTTCGCGTTTCCATGTCATCTTGGTTTATTTAACTATAGACGGCCTCCATTGGGACTGAACAATTCACCAGTTACGTTTTCGCGTGTGTCGAATAGATGATTCGCGGTTTTAATTGGAAGACTGTCCTGTCTTATCTTGATGAACTGATTCTATTCAGCCATAGTTTTGATGAGCATTAATTCACCTCCGAGAAGTGTTCGGCCGCCTGTGGAAGGCGAACTTAAATCTCAGACAAGAAAAGTGTTACTTTTGTCAAAACAGTATACATTAAGTGTGACATGTTGTTTCGTCGAATGCGAATCTCCTCTGATCCACATAAATTAGCGTCTGTTAAACAGTACCCCTTACCTACTGACTTGGCGGAGCCACGCGCATTCTTAGGATTATCAGTATACCACAGGAAGTTTGTACGAGACTACATACCACCGCGCAGCCATTGTATGCATTGGCTAAACCGGATATTCCACTTCTGAGGAATGAATGCTGTCAATATTATGGCCCCTCCACCTGTCAAACTTTCTACTCTTTATCCTGGACGACACAATTCAAAGCTGACCCCCATGGTTAGTTTATCATATCGGAGTCATTTTAGAGCCTGTCCGAATAACCACCCGAGGAGGGGGTCATGGGTAAATTCAGAATGGCATCAGTAGTATAGTGTAAGGATCTGCTACAATTAGCTCCCCACTGCGCATGTGCAGAACCTGTTTTGACGTCACAATTGGGGGAGATTGGGGAGCTGCGCATGCTTGATGAGGGGGCGTGGCCTATGAGTGCACTGGGTTTTTCCCCTTATTTTCCCAGACAACATTTAAGCCGCCATCTTGAATACGACCACCCCTAACATACAAAAACAAGCCGCCATCTTGAAACCGACCACCCCTAACATACAAAAACAAGCCGCCATCTTGAAACCGACCACCCCTAACCTACAAAAACATGCCGCCATCTTGAAAATATGCAAATGAGGTCAATGGGTGCATGTGCACTCATTGACACCGGTGTCAATGAGTGCATAGTTCTGGCAGAAAAAAAAAAAATCCCGGCAAAAAAAAAAAAAAAAAAATGTATTCATGCGCGGTGATGCGGTTTGGCCGTGGTTTTGGCGGTGATTCGGTCTCGGGAAAAAGCTTTCGCGGAGAAAAAGTAGTCCCTAGATAAAATGGTCCGATGGGGTCGAGTGAGGTATCAAAGTGAAGCTTATGTGAAGGGGCATCTAATGGGCTGAGTGTGGGGTTGAACTATCGGCCTTCTGGTGCACGCGCGGTGGTCGGCTGGTGCGAAAATAATGTGTTGGAGCTGGAGCCACTAATGGTCCAGTGAGTTGCATGAGGTATCAAAGTGAAGCATTCAGAAGGCATCTGATGGCTGTGGGGTTAAACTAGGGTCATTCTGCGCATGCGGTGGCCTGGCGCGCGTGGAATAGACGTGTTGGAGCTAGGGAGCCCCACGGTTTCATCGCCGGTCGCGAGTAAGGTATCAAGTGAAGCTTTATAAAGGGGCATCTACGGATCAAAAGGGGGTTGAAATATCGGCATTCTTGCGCATGAAAGTGTGTCCAAGGGTATGAAAATAGACGTTTTGGCATCTAGGGGAGCCCCTAATGGTCGAATGGGATCGAGTGAGGTATCAACGTGAAGCCTAGGTGAAGAGGCATTCAGGCAATGGGGTGGGTGCATGTAAAATTTTTCCTGAAAAAAAATACGGAACACGGACTTTATCGAAAAATCCGGGAAAATGCCTATATGGGGTATGGGGTATATAGGTCGCCGGGCTTAACGGGAAAGTGGACATTTTCGGTCAGTACATAAAGGTATTTGGGGTCGAGATGGGCTATTCACGGTTCGAATGCGTCCTGGAAGGTGTCATCTTGTAGTTCTCGGGGTGTACATTCCGATTTGAGGGATGTCCGCGTCATTTGTGACGTCATTGATGACGTCATCGGTACGAGTAGTAGCGAAAGTGGACATTTTGTGGGTGCGTGGGGGTGAGTTTGGTGTAGAGATGGACCATCCTTAGTCCGAATGCGTCGTGTGAGGTGTCATTTTGTAGCTCTCGGGTGTACAATCCGAATTGAGGCCTGTCAAAAAAAAGCACAAAATTAACACCAACTGCCATCATGCTACTCCCCAAAGAAAAACATTTTTTTAAATTTTTTAACCCTTTTTTGAAATTATTTGAAAAAAATTATACCCTTTAACCACCGCGCATGCGCAGAATCACCCTAATTCAATCTCATATCCAGTCCATCAAATGCTCCTTCACGTCAGCTTCAATTTGATACCTCACTCGAAAAAACGCCCAAAAATTTTTTTAACTCCATATTTTCATCCTCACCATGTCAGGGTCAAAATTTCTTTATTTTTTTTTTTTTTTTTAGGTAGTGGATCGAGTGAAGTATCAAATTGAAGCTGACGTGAAATGCTTCACATTGATACCTCACTCGATCCCATTGGACCACTAGGGGCTCCCCTAACTCCAAAAAGGCTATTTTGAAGATCGATATGGATCTTTTTTTTTCTTTTTTTTTTTAATTTTAATTTTGGAGGTAGTGGGTCGAGTGGGGTATCAAATTGAAGCATTTCATGAATGCTTCACATTGATATCTCACTCGACCCGATTGGACCATGAGGGACGCCCCTAACCCCAAAAAGGGCTATTTTGAAGATCGAGATCGATCTTTTTTTCTTTTATTTTTATTTTGGAGGTAGTGGGTCGAGTGAGGTATCAAATTGAATCATTTCATGAATGCTACACATTGATACCTCACTCGACCCATTGGCCCACTAGGGGCTGCCCTAACTCCAAAAAGGCTATTTTAAAAGATCGATCTTCAAGATCGATCTGTTTTTTTTTCATTTATTTTATTTTGGAGGTAGTGGGTCGAGTGAGGTATCAAATTGAAGCT
>JAVTVY010002175.1:0-32866 GCA_036873755.1 Hanleya hanleyi
AAGCTGCAACGGTGGGCCCGGCTGCACTCGATGTTTCAACAGGTGGACAAACTCATCAGTGACTCGACTAACACGTACCCCTATCGAGTCTACATCGAGACACTGTTGTCGTATGGACGAGAGGCTAAAACATCTCAGCTGACAGCCGCTCTATTGTACCAGGATACAGCCGAGCACATGGACACGGTGGACAATGAAGGATATAACAAACGGAAGGCTTTCACTGCGAACGGCGCCTCGGTGGATCTCATGGGTCGACTACACGCAGACATTTTCATGCAAGACCGGTACCGCTTGAACAAGATCCCCATCAACATCCGACTGATATGGGCGCCTCCGACCTTCGCCTTGATGGCCACTAACGCAGACGGGCATGCAGCTGACTATAAGATTATCATCCAAGACGCAGTCCTGTATGTCCGAAAAGTGAAACCGAATCCAGCCGTTCAATTGGGACACATGAAAGCCTTGGAAACAAAACCAGCCCAGTACCCTATCCGACGTGTACAAACCAAAGTGTTCTCTGTGTCTGCTGGAAATATGAGCCCCAACAAAGAAAACCTGTTCCTGGGGGAACTACCCAAGCGATTGATCCTGGCCTGTGTGGAAAATACCAGTTTCAGCGGAGCCTACCCAGAGAACCCGTTTGACTTTAAACGTTTCGGCATCAATTTTGTGGCCCTGCATGTGGATGGACAACAGGTCCCAGCCACGGCCTTAACGCCGAACTTTGGGCGCAGGAATTTCATTCGAGCCTATCAGAGCCTGTTTACAGGCACCGGTCAAATCAACCAGGACGAAGGGAATGTGATCAGTCGGTAGGACTACGCGAACGGATACACGTTGCTCTGTTTCGATATGACCCCCACCTTATAGAACGACCATCAGCTGGCCCTGGCCAAGCAAGGCAATTTACGGTTGGAAATCCAATTTGCACGAGCCCTCGGGACCACCGTCAATGTGATCTGCTACGCCGAGTTTGACAACATCATTCAAGTGGAAAAGGCGCGCAACGTCCTGTGTGACTTCTCCACCTAACATGGATACAGACCAGATAACCACCGTGCTGGAGAATGACCCAGGGACACGTAGGGTCTTTCAAGGGGTGTTCGCCCGAGATGTGTTCCCATTAGACCGTATGTATCCTGCTGCTTACGTTCTCAACACGGACCCGATGGATCGACCCGGTGAACATTGGGTGGGCGTGTACTTGACAGAACAGCAGGGCGAATACTTTGACCCGTACGGCCTGCCACCCCTCCATCTCGATTTAACAGACTTCATGGATCAAGGCACAGAGACGTGGTGTTGGAACAGTGAAACGTTGCAAAGCCTGGCCAGTAGCGTGTGCGGACAATATTGCTTGTTTTACCTGTATCATCGATGTCGGGGCAGAACGTTATCTACCATCGTACAGATGTTTGACGAGTACCGCAAGGCCGAGGACCGCGATGTACTCGTATATGACTGGGCCGCCCATCATTACAATGTACAAGCCCCGTTCTGGGCTTAAGTTCTTTCAATGTACAAGCCCCCTATTCTGGGCTTAAGTTTACAAGCCCCCTGTTCTGGGCTTCAGTTCTTTCAATGTACAAGGCCCCTGTTCTGGGCTTCAGTTTTCACGTGGTTGTTCTCACGTTGTTGTTGTTAGTTATTGTTGAATAAAAAACAAAATGAGATCTCACCAAAAAAAACCCTGTCTTGTGTGTTTTCTATATGAGCATAATGCATGAAACTGGCTTTGAACACCGTATTAGCCAATCAGTGGCTTAGAATGGGGCCAAAGGTAACCCATCAATGTCCAGAAAACATTACCCGGATGTACAAGAACCCGGATGTAGGCGCGGATATAGGCGAAAGCATCCTAGTACCCGGATGTAGGCGCAGACGTGAGCGAAATTCTAGTACCCGTCCATTGGTTCTTTTATCGGTCGCTCATTGGCTCTTTTTCTCGACCGCAGAATGACCTCAGTTCTACGTCACACCCATTCCCTTGGATGCTCCTTCACGAATGCTTCACATTGATACCTCATACGACTCCATCGGACCAATAGGGGCCCACCTAGATCCCAAAACGTCTATTTCCATATATTTTGTCTACTGCGCATGCGCAGAATGACGTCAGTTCCACGTCACACCATCCCGTCGGATGCCCCTTCACGAATGCTTCACTTTGACACCTCACTCGATCCAATCGGTACACTAGGAACCCCTCTCGCCCCTGAAGATTGCCGGAGAATGCCGGAGAATTTGGGACTACTTTCTGTCCGCGGAGGCAGACCGCATCACCACCAGACCGCATCACCGCGGAGGAATACACACGCCCGATTCACGCAGGCCGGAAATGACGTCATACCTGCGCACAACACTCCTGCGCACACCGCCACAAAATCTCATACGTGCGCACAACACTCCTGCGCATACCACTTTCTCGCGCATGCGCAGTGAGGCGCCAGTTACTTTAAATCCCCTTTGTTACTACTACAGTCACTCGGACTCAAAAGGAACAAATTAAACGCAACATTAAAAGGGTGGTGGAAAACGATGCCTAATGGTTAAGAATGTCCTGGTGATTAGTGTTCCTTCTCATATCCTATTCTACAGAAACTAAGGACGGACACTGTCCCCAATGTGGAGAAAAGTGTCCCAGTTGGGTTAAAAGATATAAACCGGACACTCTCTTATTCACCGGACACCCTTAGTCTTCACACCGGCGTACTCACAAGAAGTCATTTGACCCCGCAGACAAATATACTGACTGCATATTTCTAAAAACATCACAAGGACCAAAAGTGATCCCTGTGAGGAACAGATGATCTATCACATCACAGGTGAGCGCCTTAAACTGTTAATATTTCGTGTTGCTCAACAATTCAACAATTGAAAGACAAAAATACAAGCATGGGGGAGAAGAATGTATCCTCGAGATACGACTCATTTCTTGCGAACAGACAGGCCACCGATGTAATACCACGAAATAAACTCGTTTAACCCTATCTGGCCTGCGCTTTTTGAGACCTATCCTGGCCTGGTGGGGGGGGGGGCGAAATGGCACCCCCCTAATTATTTTTCTCACTCCATGAGCTAGGGGGCTGAAACTTGCCACACTATACCCTTGGGTCGAGCTCCACCAGAAAATGTAAAACAATCCAAGATGGCCGCCTTGATGACGTCACAGTGGCGTCATTTCCAAAAACGGCATTTTTCGGTCGATTTTTCGGTCGGATTTTCCGATTTTTTTATTTATGCAATTTCTCCGCGAAAACTGCATGATAAATTAGTAAATATTAATGTGAATTGAAATAAAATAGTTTTTGTCCACTTTTCACTGCGAAAAAGCAGAAATTTTGAAGAAATATGACAAAAACATCACTTTTCTGGTACCCCACGTGGCCGCCATCTTGAATTTACCCATGATCCTCTGCTCGGGGGGTTATGCAAATAGGCTCAAAATGACCCCAATATGATAAACTAAAGAGTCAAAAAGTTTCAGCTCTCCATTTTTTGTCGTTCCGGAGATAGTGTAGAAAGTTAGCGCCAGGTAAGGTTAAGATTGGTCCTGAAGAAAAAGAACCAATTGTCGCCCTGTCAGTAGTAGTGTAAGGTGATTTCGCCTCACGTTTTCCAGGGAGGTAACTCTTGGTTCCCCTTTTTCCGCCAGGGGCGCTTTTGTAGGTATGACGTCACTTCCGGTCTGGGTGAATGGAGCGTGACCTGTGAACATGATAGGATATGTACTGACATTGGCCGAAGACACACGGAGGTGCTCCAAGATGTCACAGAGGTGCCCGAAGAAACACGGCCGAAGACACACGCAATGAACATGATAGGACATGTACTGAGCTGTCTGTGGGGCTTTCCCGCCAGAATTTCGCTGTCGTCTGCTTTGGGCTGTCACGTGCCGAACACCTGGCTCCCCGAATTGCAACATTGTTGCACGTTCGCTACAATGTTGCGAAGATGTCACGGAGATCACCGAACAGACACGGAGGTGCCCGAAGAGACACGGAGATCCCCGAAGGGGGCGAGAGGGGTCCCTAGCGTACCGATTGGGTCGTATGAGGTATCAATGTGAAGCATTCGGGAAGGGGCATCCAATGGGGTGGGTGTAGGGTTGAAATATCGTCATTCTGCGCATGCGCGGTAGACCAAGGGTATGGAAATAGACGTTTTGGGGTCTAGGGGAGCCCCTATTTGTCCGATGGAGTCCAGTTAGGTATCAATGTGAAGCCTATGCGAGGGGGCATCCGATGGGCTGGGTGTGGGGTTGGAATATGGTCATGCTGCGCATGCGCGGTAGACCAAGGGTATGGAAATAGCCGTTTTGGGATCTAGGGGAGCCACTAATGGACCGATGGGGTCGAGTGAGGTATCAATGTGAAGCCTATGTGAGGGGGCATCCATTGGGCTGGGTGTGGGGTTGGAATATGGTCATTCTGCGCATGCGCGGTAGACCAAGGGTATGGAATAGACGTTTTGGGATCGAGGAGGGTCCCTAATGGGCCTATGGAGTTGTATGAGGTATCAATGTGAAGCCTATGTGAGGCATCCGCCTGGACTAGTGTCTCGGTCGTTGTCCACATTCTGCGCATGCGCAGACAGGGAATTGTGGGAAAAGGGTATGGAAATAGACGTTTTGGGATCGAGGTGGGCCACTAATGGACCGATGGGGTCGAGTGAGGTATCAATGTGAAGCCTATGTGAGGGGGCATCCCACTGGGTGGATGTGGGGTCGGAATATCGTCATTCTGCGCATGCGCAGACAGGGAATTGTGAGAAAAGGGTATGAAAATAGACGTTTTGGGATGTAGGTGAGCCACTGATGAGCCGATGGAGTGAAGCCTATGTGAGGGGGCATCCGATTGGACTAGTGTCTCGGCCGTTGCCCACATTCTGCGCATGCGCAGACAGGGCATTCTGGGAAAAGGGTGTGGAAATAGACGTGTTAGGGTTTAGGTGAGCCCCTAATGATCTTATGGTGTCGTATGAGGTCTTATTTTGAAGCTGTCGTGAGGGAGCATCCGCCTGGGCTAGTGTGTTTTTCATTGTCAATAGTCTGCGCATGCGCAGTCTGACCGTAGTATAGAAATAGACGTGTTGAGGTTTAGGTGGGCCCCTATTGGGCCGATTGGATCGAGTGAGGTATCAATGTAAAGCAGTCGTGAGGGAGTATCCAACGGGCTGGGTGTGACGTGGGACTGACGTCATTCTGCGCATACGCAGTAGAGAAAGTGTATGGAAATAGACATTTTGGCGCCGACATGGGTCACTATGGGTCCGATGGAGTCGTATGAGGTCTTATGTTGAAGCTCTTGCGAAGCAGCATACGACTGGATTCAGGGTTCGTCCGTGTTCAAGAGTCTGCGCATGCGCAGTCTGGTCGTAGTATAGAAAGCAGGCATGTTGGGGAATGCGTGGGGGGGTGTTTTCACCCACCACTAGGGGTCCATTGTTGTGGTTGGCTGGTGTAGTTTCTGCGCACAGACGTCACTTCCGGCTTCACTAAAACTACCTTCGAACACAGAAGAGTTCCAATGTTCCCCTTAGACGTAGGGTCCGGATGTTCAACATCCAGGTTTTCTCCCGGCCCGGCCGCAGCGCGCGCCTTATCCGGCCGCACGCCAGCGCGGGTGAATTTCGGATTATCCTAGGCCACTGATGGGCTACTTTCTCCACGGTGTTCGAAGCCAGTTTCACCGAATCCCCACATGTCTGTTATAGCCTTCATGCATTATGCTCATATAGAAAACACACAAGACAGGGTTTTTTGGGTGAGATCTCATTTAACTTTTTTTATTCAACAACAACAACGTGAGAACAACCACGTGAAAACTGAAGCCCAGAACAGGGGGCTTGTGCATTGAAATCGATAGAACTTAAGCCCAGAACAGGGGGCTTGAACATTGAAAGAACTTAAGCCCAGAACATGGTGGGCTTGTACATTGAAAGAACTTAGGCCCAGAACGGGGCTTGTACATTGAAATGATGGGCGGCCCAGTCATATACGAGTACATCGCGATCCTCGGCCTTGGGGTACTCGTCAAACATCTGTACGATGGTAGATAAGGGTCTTCCCCGGCATCGATGGTACAGGTAAAACAAGCAATATTGTCCGCACACGCTACTGGCCAGGCTTTGCAACGTTTCACTGTTCCAACACCACGTCTCTGTGCCTTGATCCATGAAGTCTGTTAAATCGGGATGGAGGGGTGGCAGGCCGTACGGGTCAAAGTATTCGCCCTGCTGTTCTGTCAAGTACACGCCCACCCAATGTTCACCGGGCCGATCCATCGGGTCCGTGTTGAGAACGTAAGCAGCAGGATACATACGGTCTAATGGGAACACATCTCGGGCGAACACCCCTTGAAAGACCATACGTGTCTCTGGGTCATTCTCCAGCACGGTGGTTATCTGGTCTGTATCCATGTTAGGTGGAGAAGTCACACAGGACGTTGCGCGCCTTGTCCACATGAATGATGTTGTCAAACTCGGCATAGCAGATCACATTGACGGTGCTCCGGAGGGCTCGTGCAAAGTGAATTTCCAACCGTAAATTGCCTTGCTTGGCCAGGGCCAGCTGATGGTCGTTCTCTAAGGTGGGGGTCAGATCGAAACAGAACAACGTGTATCCGTTCGCGTAGTCCTCCCGTCTGATCATATTTCCTTCGTCCTGGTTGATTTGACCGGTGGCTGTAAAGAGGCTCTGATAGGCTCGAATGAAATTCGGGCGCCCAAAGTTCGGTGTTAAGGCCGTGGCTGGGACCTGTTGTTCATCCACATGCAGGGCCACAAAATTGATGCCGATATGTTTAAAGTCAAACGGGTTCTCTGGGTAGGCTCCGCTGAAACTGGTATTTTTCACACAGGCCAGGTTCAATCGCTTGGGTAGTTCCCCCAGGAACAGGTTTTCTTTGTTGGCGCTCATATTTCCAGCAGACACAGAGAACGCTTTGGTTTGCACACGTCGGATAGGGTACTGGGCTAGTTTTGTTTCCAAGGCTTTGAGGTGTCCCAATTGAACGGCTGGATTCGGTTTCACTTTTCGGACATACAGGACTGCGTCTTGGATGACAATCTTATAGTCAGCTGCATGCCCGTCTACGTTAGTGGCCATCAAGGCGAAGGTCGGAGGCGCCCGTATCAGTCGGATTTTGATGGGGATCTTGTTCAAGAGGTACCGGTCTTGCATGAAGATGTCTGCGTGCAGTCGACCCATGAGATCCACCGAGACGCCGTTCGCGGTGAAAGCCTTCCGTTTGTTATATCCCACATTGTCCTTCTCTACGCCCATGTGCTGGGCTGTGTCCTGATAGAATAAAGCGGCTGTCAGTTGAGATTTTTTAGCCTCTCGCCCATGCGACAACAGCGTCTCGATGTAGGCTCGATAGGGGTACGTGTTGGTCGACTCACTGATGAGTTTGTCGCTGAGAAATATATCCACCTGTTGAAACATCGAGTGCAGCCAGAGATTCGTCGGGCCCACCGTTGCTTGGTTGACGATTCTGGAGCCATCTCCATTGACGATGTTGGCTTTCACATACAAGTATGTATGAGCTAAATCCACATAGGCCGTATCCGCATTACTGATGGTGAACTCGATGAGCCCTGTTTCGTTGATGCTGGAGAGCGGGAGATGCTCCACCCATAATCCTTGTTCGGCACTGGTCTGTGTGGGCGAGACGGTCCGCAAATCAAATTCACTGTTGGTGGAGGGGCAGGACATGTTTTAAGAAAAGATATCCTGGGTCTTCGATGTGCGTCGTCGCTGGGTCGGTCGTCGACTGGTACGTGGTCTCGGTGGTGCAGGTCTTTTATTCCCTACGGTGCGTTGTGCTTTGGCCACCAAGACGCCTCCTGCTTCTTTGGCCCGCCGTTTCAAGGCTTCTTTGGGTGCCGTACCCCCCAAGACATCACCGGCAACTTGCAGTCCACTGCGTACCGCTTGTTTGCCGATTGCTTTCACCCCGCGCGTCACCAAGGGCAGGAACGTTTTGACGATGCTCCCGAGTATGTTCCCCAGTCCATGTCTTCGTTGCATGCGTGCACCACTAAAGACCGGAAGGCCACCGCCGGCCTGTTGGGCATAATAGACCATATAGCTGCGTGCATCGCAGTCGTAAGGCACCTTCATTATACAAAGTGGGGAGCACGTGCTTGTCGAAAATGAAGTGTCAGCACCACTTTCCCGAGTTCGAATGCCACCGGTCGTCCCGTGTCATCTCTTATATCCATCGTGATAGTGTTGATGTCGGTTTGTCGTACGGGTAGGTAGAGCATGTGGGTGAAACTGTGGGTGACTTGATCTCCATACGTCTTTTTAATGGGCACCACCCGTAACAGAGGTGTGTTGATATCGCCCACGATGTGGTTGTCCACCACGTCCGAGTAGACGTAGAGTCCGTACATACCAGACTTCATATCCATCGGGATCTCGCCTTGGTGGGCGGTGGGACCAGCGAACGTATGTAGATCGAAACCCAGCATTTGCTGTAGGATAGGACTCAGTACGACACTCGCGTTGGCGTTGACGATAAGCTGTGCCTTGTCGTTGTGTGCGTTGTAATCGAAGTCCACGTGATTCTTGAAGGAAAGAATTTGATGGGTTTTGAAGTATTCGTGACCTCCCGTAGAGCCTTATAATGCAACAGTCTTGACAGCCCACCCATGAACTCCTTGCGAGTATCGTATTGGCCTTCGGGGAGGGTGAGTCGGGTGTCTTTTCCTTCGTAGATCACCTCGTACCGCACTTCATTGGCTCGCACGTTGTACCACGAGTAAGGGCATTGGATATCCACGAGGCCACATTCCCAGCGCCCAGGTAAATGCAACGGTTGCGGTAACTGGGTCACGTACTTGGCCAAGGTGTTGTCAGGAAACACATCCAGCGAACTGTTACTGGGTAGGGTGAGGTAAAACATGGCGACTGAGCTGTCCTGCTGCTGCTGTTGGTTTTAATAGGTGTTCCAGGCCTTGGGTGGTTGTGTCCGGCGTCGTGTTCGTCGCGTTGACTTGCTACGTGTCACGGCTCTGGAGATGTGGGGTGTCCTGATCAAGGGTGGTTTTTAGAGGTCTGAAAAGAAGGTGCCCGTTGTGGTGGTGGTGTTTTGGGGGGTGACTCCGGTTCCCATTCGGATTCCCAAGAAGGTAGTGGGCCACTCGGCGATTGCTGGGTTCGCTGCATAAAGGCCCATCGGTGGGGGTTCCCCACCAATTCCTGTGGTACATGCATGTCTTTCAAGCCTTGAGCGAAGACCTCCCATCCTCGAGGATCCGTGTGCGACCTGCGTTTACGCATCAGGTCATTCACTAAATCCGTCATGTGGGTCCCGGGAACCACCTGATTCTGTACCAGTAATTCGCCTTTATCATCATGTCATGTTAGGATTCTGTTTCATCCGTTGTAATACCAGGCCAGCTTGTTTCTTGAACGGTGTAGGTACACTCTTCAGCACTTCGTCTTCCACCCACTGTGGGGCTGTGGGTGGTACCCCTGGTAATGGCGGCTGTTGGAGCGGTGCTGAGGTCGGCGGTGTGTCACGTGGTGGTGGTGGTGGTGGCGGGGTACAGAGGGTTTTGTATTGGTCCATGAACGTCATGTACCGTTGAAGCGTCTCATTGTACAGTTGTACTTTCTCACTGTCGCTTAACCCCGGTCTTTGTAACATCTGTTGCATCTCTCCATCGAGGGTGTTTATGGTCTTCACCGTAGGTGGGACAGGGTAGGGCGATTGGAGGTTTTGAAGGAACCGTGGTTGGACGAGGACCATTTTTTTCGTGTCGTTCATTGTCGGCCGAAGATTCCACCCAATGCTGGACCCAACACCGAAGCGGCCAACGGTGCTAAGATGGCCCCGAGAAAGCCGCCTTTCTGTAACACCTTTTTCTTTTGTGTTTGAGAGACTCGCTTCTGGACTAGGGTTCGGAGACCTGTCTTATGCTTGGTCAACTTGGTCTTCTGAGCCGGAGTCAGTGGTACGTTGCCTTTTAACAGGTTGTACCCGATCTCGTACAGACAGCGTACAAGGTCAGGGTCCGCACCGCGTACAATGGTTCGGACCAACTCGGGTGGGGCCGTCTTCAATACACGGAGCGTCGGAGCGTGCTTCCGTACTCGCGCAGACATCATGTACAACTAATGCCAGAACCCATAACTCTGCCCTTTTTATCTACCTCAGAGAACAGAGACAAAGTCAACCATGCTGTGGTATTAATTCTTTTTTATAATCCCCATCATCAAACACACACTCCAGCTGGGGGAGCCACTGTGGGTGTGTTTACATTATTTTTGCATGTACACGTGGTGGGCCTCTCCGGGAAAGATGCCGGTCCGTAGTCGAAGGTGGTCGGGGGTGGCTTGCTTGAGGTCGAAGAGCATATACCCGTGCTGAGGGGTTGTCGCATCTTTGAAGGCTTCCAACGCAAACGGTGTGCGGCCGGGATACATCTGTCTCGCCAGGTGCAGCAGTTGAGTGATATCTCTCGGGTTTTTGAAGACCACCAGGTAGTGGGCATTTAAGCTGATGTTCCGATGTTCTTTGTTTTTACTGAACAGATTCTGCACAATGTAGATGATGCTGAGCCGTCGGTGGTGGCTGCCTTTGGTAAAGAGTTGGGTGACCCGCGCATCCGTCTCCGCCATGAGATCATCCAGAACCACCAAGGTGTCCGGTTCCAAATCGGGTACAACGTCGGTCGTCGTTGTCTGTTCACTATGAGGGATGAAATCCGGTGGGTTTTCAGGCGTACTGGGTGTACTTGGTGTAGGTGTTGACTGTATACTCGGTGTGGAGCTCGTTGTGACTTGTACACGTGGTGTGGTGGTGGTGATGACTGGGCTCGTTTCGATCACGGAGGTGACTGGTGCTATCTGTAGACTTGTTTCACTGCCACTCACAGCTGGAGTTCTAAGTTGGTTAAGTAGCGTGCTGACATAAAACACACCTCCGTACAACACACTCAGCAGGGTTAGCAATATCACCACAAAGCCCACTTGCGCTTTGCGCGTTTTGGGAGACGCTGTGTTTAGAGGCAGCTGCCGCTTGTCCATAGCACCGTGGTCGAACGGGGAATGAAGGATGACGGTAGTGGTGTCTGGCTTTATAGTCGTTTCACCTGGTTGGCCGCCACCCATGAATTGAAGGAACTGGGCCAGCCTTGCCATTTGACGAAATGAAACAGTTTGCCACGCCGACGTTCCGTTCTCAAAATCTGCTCCACCGTGTAGTAGTCTTGCTGTGTTTTTACGACAGGCTGTAATTTCGTCTCGTAAAACGTCCCTAGCAACGGTTCCCCTTGAAGATCTTTCAGTTCATAGACTCGCTGCTGTCGGGGTAGGCGCCGTTTAATCAGGAAGTGCTCATCGCTCCAGTTGGGCAAGTAACTTTTCTCAAATTGACCTTTGACTTTACTGAGCTGTACAGGGTTCCCGACCTTGTACACCTCCTTCGTCGTTCGCTGCGATTGCCTGGGGTACAAGACACGCCGGACTTGGGCTTCATTGCGTTGGGTGACGGTAATGGGGGCTCTCTCTATACTCCGGTGATAGGCTCGATTGTAACTACTCACAAGTTTCGGGAGATATCGATGTACCGCCTTGTATTCTTATAGGTGAAATATTTATACATACGGCCTTTGAATGTCCTGTTGAACCTTTCCACCACGGAAGCCTTGGTCTCGTTGTACGTATGGAAGAAAAACACCTTCTGGGCTTTCAGAAACTGTTGGAACGGTCTGTTGAGGAATTCCGTGCCTTCGTCGGTTTGCAAATACATGGGTTTGCGCCCGGTCTTGAAGATGTCCTTGAACGCCGCTATGAGATTCGCCCCCGTTTTCGCCCGGATGGGTACCACCCACGCATACTTCGACAGGATATCGATGCACGTCAAGATATACCGATTCCCATCGTTGTGTTTGGCAAAGGCGCTCATATCGACCAAATCGGCTTGCCATTGGGCATCTAGTCCTCCCACGATGACCCGGTTCCGTAGAAAATGGCGACGGGCAGCTCGATGTAAGGTATAGGTGTCTTGTTTTCTTAACCAATCTCGGACTTGAGCACGTTGTATCCCCTGGGGTTTGGCCGCTCGATAGAGAGCCGTCAATGCACTATAGGCCGCCGGACTGTCGAGACTGTAGTATAAGTTATCCAACACCTTCTCCCAGCTCTTCATGGTGACAAATGATGATGGACCCTGGCTCTATCGTTTATTTATAACGGGTATATCTTGGGCCGGAGTTTCTTTCTGATTTTCTTCGTTGGCTTCTGCCAGCACATTGCCCATGTTAAATGATCAGTCCAACTCGTCTGATGACCGATCTTCCTCCGTAAGCACTTGATCCACATCTACCACGGCATCTTCCAATGCAGACCATAGATCAGGGTGAAGGATAAAATGGACTGTACCCCCATCTAGCCGAGCCAATTGAGCAAAGAAGGGGCCGCGTCGGATGTACACATCGTGACACAAGTGGATGAGGTCGCCGTCCAGTTCACCAGACAACACCCGTTTGAATTTGGTCCAGCCCTCTCAGGACAGACGAATGTGAACCGGGCACGGTTGTGTAAGGTCCGCATCACAGATGTCTCCCACCTCCTCCATGATATCGACCTTATCCGCATAAACGTGCAGGAAGACCTCGGGGGTCAAGCTGAGATACGCCCGCATTATATGCTCCGTCATGGTCAGTACGTGAATGGTAAAAGATTTGACTGTCTCTCGTATTTATGGGGAGAACCCCGTGAGATCGAAGGATCGGGTGGTCATGTCACTGGGCTGACTGAGTCTATTCGGATAATCAATGGCATCATCGTCAGCCTCCGCTTCATTGCTAGGTTTGGTAATTTGTTCATTGGGTTCTGCCGCCGCTTCACTCAGGGCACGAGCCCACTCCAACTGAACAGCTGACCGCTCGTCCGGTGTAAGCGTCTTGTCCGTCATTCATAATCCAGCCGTCGTCCATTAGAGAATATCCGCGTCCATAATCCAAAGACCTATTCCATTTCCATATAACAGTATTAGCACCAAATTCAAAAAGACAAAAGTATACATAAACATAGGCTTGTTTCCTGCAAGAGAGAAGCGGTCAACAATTTTCAATGATGCCGGCAAGACATCATGATGTTCCAAAATATGTTCGCGTAGGGTCTTGGTAACGGTCCAGGCGTGGGAAGAAGGGTCCACGGTATACGTAGATGGCATTGTCTATGTGGATGAGGTTTCCGTCGAGCTCACCGCGCAACACTCGTTTAAATCTGGTCCAGCCGTCACGGTGTAGCGTAACCGTATTCGATACGGTCTCAGCGCGCGACCAGCAAACATCTCCACGGTCTTCCACGAGGGTGACTTTATCTTCATAGACGTGTAACCCCAACCGGGGTGTAAGGGGAAGGATGGCTCGTAGGACAGGTGACATGCTTGACCCAATGACGAACGGTGAATGACACACACTCTGACTGTCTTTCGTATTTATGGTGAGGTCCAACTGTCAATGCCATAGCGCCAGGGTCAATAGAGCAAAGACTATTGTGAGGCCAACCAGCCGTCGCTGGTTCCGGCGTGAGTCCATAGCCCGAGCATCAAGGATGGCTGTCATAGTCCAGTAGTGGTGAGTGATGGCACACCTCTCCATCGTGTGCACTCTGTCGAGGACCGCTTCTGTGAACTCTTTCAGGATCTGGCGTCGCCCCTCGTTGTCGTCGCCATCTGCAAACATGGACCGAACCACTGCTCGGTAACCCGTGAGTGAATTAACCACGGTGGCATGCTGTAAAATGCGAGTCACATAGGGCTGGATCTCTGTCATGGCTCTGCAACGATAGAAATGGTGTGGGATCCAGAGGGACGTGTTTTATAGACCATGTCACACATGCGCAGGCAGGCTCAGGCTGGTGAGGCTCAGGCAAGTAGCTCCTCTCGTCAGATAGGCTCAGTCTGGTCAGGCAGGCTCAGGCTGGTCAGGCCAATGAATGCAGCAATGCCCTAAATATTCCCACTTTTATACATCTACATAGAAGTACCCGGATGTAGGCACGGACGTAGGCGAAAGCATTCTAGTACCCGGATGTAGGCGCAGACGTGAGCGAAATTCTAGTACCCGTCCATTGGTTCTTTTATCGATCGCTCATTGGCTCTTTTTCTTGACAGCTGATTGGTGCAAATGGGCCTGCCCATCCTTCCCAGGTTAATTTACAATCCCCTTTTTGTGTTCAAGCTCTGTATATCGATGCCGCAACATTATTGCCGAACATTGCCGAAAGGGAGACCTTTTGACCTGGATGTGACCTTTGACCTCTTGACATTGCCGAAAGGGAGACCTTTTGACCTGGATGTGACCTTTGACCTTTTGACCCGACATTCACCCGCGCACTTCCGGTGATGCCGCGCACTTCCGGAGAACCCGCGCGCGCGCGCGCCCTGCCGCCGGATAACCCGCGCGCGCTGCGGGTCGGGCCGGGCCGGACAGGAAAAAATCCCCGGAGGTTGAACATCCGGACCCTACGTCTAAGGGGAATATTGGAACTCTTCTGTGTTCGAAGGCAGTTTTAGTGAAACCCGGAAGTGACGTCTGTTCGCAGAACCCACACCACCACCCAACCCCAACCATGGACCCCTAGTGGTGGGTCACACACACACACACACTCCCACACGCATCCCCCAACATGCCTGCTTTCTATATTACGACCAGACTGCGCATGCGCAGACCATTGAACACGGACGAACCTTGAGTCCAGTCGGATGCTGCTTCACAAGAGCTTCAACATAAGACCTCATACGACTCCATCGGACCCATAGTGGCCCCTGTCGCCGCCAAAATGTCTATTTCCATACACTTTCTCTACTGCGCATGCGCAGAATGACGTCAGTTCCACGTCACACCCAGCCCGTTGGATACTCCCTCAGATATGCTTTACATGGATACCTCACTCGATCCCATCGGCCCAATAGTGGCTCACCTAAACCCCAACACGTCTATTTCTGTACTACAGCCAGACTGCGCATGCGCAGACTATTGACAACGAACGACAGACTAGCCCAGACGGATGCTCCCTCACGACAGCTTCACACTGATACCTCATACGACACCATAGGATCATTAGGGGATCACCTAATCCCTAACACGTCTATTTCCACACCCTTTTCCCAGAATTCCCTGTCTGCGCATGCGCAGAATGTGGACAACGGCCGAGACACTAGTCCAATCGGATGCCCCCTCACATAGGCTTCACATTGATACCTCACTCGATCCAATCGGCCCACTCGTGGCTCACCTAGATCCCAAAACGTCTATTTCCATACCCTTTTCCCACAATTCCCTGTCTGCGCATGCGCAGAATGTGGACAACGACCGAGACACTAGTCCAGGCGGATGCCTCACATAGGCTTCACATTGATACCTCATACAACTCCATAGGCCCATTAGGGACCCTCCTCGATTCCAAAACGTCTATTTTCATACCCTTTGTCTACTGCGCATGCGCAGAATGACGATATTCCAACCCCACACCCAGCCCATCGGATGCCCCCTCACATAGGCTTCACATTGATACCTCACTGGACTCCATCGGACCACTAGTGACCCACCTAGATCCCAAAACGTCTATTTCCATACCCTTGGTCTACCGCGCATGCGCAGAATGACGATATTTCAACCCCACACCCACTCCATCAGATGCCCCTTCACGAATACTTCACATTGATACCTCATACGACCCAATCGGTACACTAGGGACTCCTCTCGCCCCCTTCGGGGATCTCCGTGTCTCTTCGGGCACCTCCGTGTCTCTTCGGTGATCTCCGTGACATCTTCGCAACATTGTAGCGAACGTGCAACAATGCTGCAATTCGGTGAGCCAGGTGTTCGGCACGTAAAAATCCCAAGCAGACGACAGCGAAATTCTGGCGGGAAATGCAACATTGTAGCGAACGTGCAACAATGTTGCAATTCGGGGAGCCAGGTGTTCAGCACGTGACAACCCCAAGCAGACGACAGCGAAATTCTAGGGGGAAAAACCCCCACAGACAGTACATGGCCTATCATGTTCCCATCTCACCGAGACACGAAGATGAACGACATTGTGGAAAAACCCACAGACAGGTCAGTACATATCCTATCATGTTCCCAGGTCACGCTCCATTCACCCAGACCGGAACTGACGTCATACCTACAAGAGCGCCCCCTGGCGGAAAAGGGAACCAAGAGTTACCTCCCTGGAAAACGTGAGTCGAAATCACCTTACACTACTACTCCTGTCCTCTTGATGCGAAACTCGAAGAGTTACAAATCAGCAGCTGTCGATCCCCCACGCTTCCGTGCAACATGTAACACCCTACTCGGAACCCATCATTGTATTACTTTGTCTCGTAATAGGAGCCTACGGAGATCGAGCACGATGCACAAGCGGGAGATGGATTATACACGAACAGTCGTCCACCGTAGTCTGAAGACAAAACTGACAAGCTTCAATGTGGAAGGGTCAATCGGTTGATTGGAGCGAACATGGGTCTGACTACCGTTAAAGGAAATACGCTTCAGACGAGCGCATATCCTGTGGAAATAGGTCCACCCACTAATTCGCGCAACGGAAGAATATAAGGCACATAACTTCATCGCCATGATGTCGCTATAGTTATTTCAGACGAGCGCATTTGCTATGGAAATAGCTAGGTTCATCCACTAATTCGCGAAAGCACAGCAAATGTAATTGCCTGAAAAGAACTGTTCAGCAAGCCTATAACGGAAGAATATAACGCACATAACTTTATCGCCACGATGTCGACATAGTAAATTCATAATCTATCTCTGCAAATGAAGGGGTTACAGGGCCGTAGCCAGGATTTACTGAGGGGTGGTTCGCCTTCACTCCAAAAGGGCACATCAGGGGGTTCGCTGTATGGGAAAAGGGGCAAATAGGGGGTTCGCTTCAGTTTGAAAAGGGCATTTATATGAGGAAATATATAATATTTCCGAAAGGAGGGTTTTCCCAAACCCCAAAGAATAATGTTTGACTATCCAACGGTGTAAGTTTCGCCTCTATAACCCCTTCCTCCTCCACTTTTTCTAGAGATATAGACTCTTTCCCAAATTATTTTCCAATAGAAATTTTCATATTATGACATCAGTATGCCGTCATCTTGGCTATCGTACGACGCGTCTCTCACCTAGGTATTCAATGGAGTTTCATATCTTCCTTCCCGTTCTAGAAATATGAATATTTTAATGAATTTTTCCGAAAAAAAAGAAGTTTCTTTTGGGTCAAAATTAAAATTTCTATGCTTTACATGTACAACTAGAGATTCTACCTATTTGCCTGGTATATTTTAATAAGTTTTCTGGGT
This sequence comes from Hanleya hanleyi, assembly GCA_036873755.1. Lineage (NCBI taxonomy): Eukaryota > Metazoa > Mollusca > Polyplacophora > Lepidopleurida > Hanleyidae > Hanleya > Hanleya hanleyi. Next base: position 17,337 of record JAVTVY010002175.1, read on the forward strand.
GAAAACCTCCAGTAGCCATCTTATCCCAGCAAGGGTACTATAGGCGGTAAAACGCCGCCTGGAATTCGCCGTGAGCATGAAACGCGGAAATGCAGCCCCCTTGTCAAACGAAACCGTGTCCTGGCGGGGCTATTGCGTTCTATATTTAACGACTTAATTAGGTTATGACGTTTATTAGCCGAAATTTGCGTGCACCACAATACCACAGTGCCCCCTTTGAAAATAGTTCGGTGTTTTTCCGGTATCGTGTCGACCTGGACCGAGAGGGCGAGGCGCAGTGCTCTTCGAGGGAGGGAAGGAATACCGCACGCTGAAATAACTCGAGTGCGGTGTTGGGATTTTCTGACGAGTTGCAGCATACGGGTGACCTACAACACGTTGACATAACTAGTACAAAATTATATAATCGATCCGTTGACCTATGTTTGACGTCATGTTGAATGTAACGGCAGTGATTAAACTCGATATCACCGCTGGTCATGATTACAGAATAATCAAACAATGGCTGGGATTCATCTACAGAAGCCGCATATATTCATCTTTCAACTTATGGATTCGTAGCTGCGTGAAACTACATGTACAGGCAATTGTTGTTGTTGTTGGTTCGGAAATCCCTCCTTTCGTCTAGGAGCACCCTCTTACAGAGGTATTTAGAAGCTTGCAGTAACCCCGCCGCTTACTAGGGTGGTCGAGACAGGGTCAGTAGCAGTCGAGGTCCCGCGCTGTGCAGGCTGTGCAAGTAACTTATTTACAGTGCATTGACACCGCCTGACTGTACATATAGACCCGTCCCTTTTTCTGACCAGGTGTGTGCGATGTACTACTGTGAGCGGATTTATATAGCGGTCACTGAAAGACACCCAGATACTTTATTCACCAAGTGCCTACGCTGGCGGAGGTCTAGCGTAGCAACTAGTTCCACCATCAGTCCATTTTACCCTGGACACCGAATCAGTCCAGCGCCTTGTGAATAGGCGAGTATATATGTAAGCGGTCACTGGCGAGGCGCGAACCCACGCTAGCTGTAGCACTCCGGGACAAAGTCAGACACATAATATACAAGTCGTAAGTTTCACACCAAACGCATATTACATAAGTATCGAAATTTGGCCACTTTATAAGGCTTCATTACGGCTTCATATAGGTTTATGAGTTTCACAAGAAATCAATACAATCTTCGAATGTTACCGATCAAATTACATTTCTATAGGTTCATTAGATGTTCAACAAGACAATAAACGTAATACGCAAAGAATACTCACCACGTTGGGTTCCTTTAGTGATCGGATAGCTCTTCTGTCCAACAACTTCCTGTGTCACTGATTCAATCCATCGTGATTTTGGCGCAACTAAATCAGGGGACGCAACTCTAGCAGACAAATCACAAATATGAAGGTTTGATCTGGTGGCCTACTGATCTAGAACACCTGTGCCAGAAGCCCCATTATTCTACTACTTCTCGGACAAATGAACTTTACAAGAAAAATAACAGTTGTATTGTATTGAGTAAGCCATTGAAGCATTGAAAGCATTGATTCAGACATTGTCATTTCTAATTAAAGCGTAAACATTATTACAGGAATCGTTTTAGGAATGGTTAAAAGGAATGGATAAGCTAACAGTGTATTGTGTCTTTTGAGGATTAAGCTCATTTGCTTAAATCAGACACGGAAATGTAATTCATGGGTCAATACATAGCTCATTGCATGTCCTCGGTATCTGCTTGTTTGCCATTGTAATATTGGCTATGCGGTGTTGGCGATTTTCGTCATTTAAAAAATAGGTCGCGGGGTGCGATTGAGCTTCCCTTAGCATTTGGTGTATAGCAAGCTGAAATTTACCACACATTGTGCCATTATCATGATCTTCCAACATACGGTACCGGTACTTATTGTTAATTTTTGCCTATTTGCACAAAAAATTTTTTTTTTACGTAAACTCGGTATGTTCTACATTGACGAATTGTTGTGGAAATATATTGAATTCTCTCACTTGAGGAGCCTTTTCGCCCATCATATTCAATATAAAAGAATTCCCATATTATGTTCCTTCGTTTTCTGAAAGTGTAACCCTTCGAATTTCTCGTAATTAGTAAACTTTCACGAGAAACAAATTATTAATAAACCGTGAGAATTGTTTGAAACCTTTTTTAAAGGCAGCGTTTTAAATGTTCATTTTAATGAGTTATTGCGCAATGTAATTGTAATTCGGAATATTTGTGAAGGAAAATATGGATATTTACTCCCGTTTAAAATTTTATGTCTGGTTTCGAGAATTAGACCTGGAGAGTCCAAGTAGTTCGAGAACTAGAACCTTGTACATGTACAATCTGGCGTAAGGTACGAGTCAACTGAGTAAGCGGTATATGATGACGTCAGGAATAAACGCATATGTGCCCCCAATAGCCTGTTCCGTAGGGTGATTTGGAATTCGTCATTTCTGTCAAGATGTCCACCAAAATGAAAGTCCCGAAAAGTCACCGCGAAGAAATTCGTAAATATCTGCACGTTTCAAAGGACAAAGACACTGTAGAATTTGCCTTGCACGACCTACACGAACCGGCTGATGTGCAAGACGGTCGCATAGAAAAAAAGGAGCTGGAGGTGGATGGTGGAGATACATATCCGTACGGCTGGTTTGACATCGCTTTTTCTGTTGCATCCATCCTATTTTATTTGACAGATGTTGGAACGGATTCGTTCTTAGCATTTACATACTACAAAAAACATGAAACGTGGCACTTCTTACTGACAGTCTTCTTCATGTGTGTACCATCGATTGTTATGAACATTTGTAGTTTTTGTTGGTTTGTGACGGACTACAAGACGTACAAGGAGAGAGAGAAGTGGGGCCATAGCTGGCTCTTCTGGTTTCTTCTGCATATTGTCTTCTGTATACTTCAGCTGGGACCAGTGCTCAGGTAAACCAGTTCATAAAAAAGTTCTCAACTTTATTAGTAATACGTGTACACACATTGTGCAGTTGTTTATCTGTAAAACCACTCTTATCTCACCGTTATTATGGACGATGGGTATCACTGACGTACATGAGGTCCCACATGCACGGAAATAGGCATTCTCCCAATATCAGAGTGTGTAACAGCACTGACAGCACTAGGTCGAAAGACGCAGTGAATCCTCATTTAGTCTAAATCAATTTTGATTGACACAGGAAGCGTGTATCTGCATACAAGAAAGATGGAGAATGCATTGAGCGAGGTATGATAGCGCTCCATTCCCAGCTAACAAGCTGCTACTACAGTCTGTCCTGAGTGGGGGCGAACACACAACCCTCGTGCCGACAGCTGAACCTCTCTAACCCACTCGGCCACCAAATCACTCTACAAGATGCTGTGTTTAAAACCTAGTCATTCTTCGCGTATGCTTCGCACATGCGCTAGAAGAAATATGACCATGACGTCATCTGGTTTGTGTTTGATAGTTCCTGCTCTTCTCCACTGCATACGGCTCTTCAGTGCCAGAGGGAGAATTGGGTATGCGGTAAACCCAGGAAGCGAAATCTCCCCCGTTTTAGTACTGAATACTGTTTTAGTATGCTTTCATACCTGATCATGCTGATTGAGCATATTTTACAGGAAAAAGAATAAATTAGTTGCTAAACTATTTGACCAGAACACAGAGTACAGTGTCTTCTTTAGCTGTGACATCCTATAAAGCCCACTCCGCTATTTAGAAATGGATGATGCTGAGTGGCTGAGAGCCAAGGCACAAAAACTGTATTCTGCAGTTTTAACCACAGTGCAATCAGAGGGTATATCGGACAGTAGGAGGTATACAACCTAATGCAGTGAGAATGGGAAATAGGCAACATGTTTCATTTCCCGAATCATTTGTAGAAGAAAGTATTCGCTTCTTACCATTCATTTTCTTAACAAATGTTCAATTACAAGGCCTGGATCATTGCATCGCCTCGGTCCACATCTGTAGCAATTTTGAGTGAGAGAGTACGTAAGTAGGATTTGACTGGGTTATGTCGTTTTCAACTATTTTTCAGTCATATCATGATGGTGCCAGGACACGAGAGTGCCCACAGTTCCTATTATCGTGGACACTGATCAGCTGTATGGGAGACTGTTCCAATAGCTTTGTAGTATTTGACACCCGACCATGTCATCTGTACCCTCGCGTATGCGCCACAACGAAAGCATGATTCCTGGATCATTGCACGATAATTAGTTTCCAATTCCACCTATTTTACAGTTTGACTATTAAAACATTTGCAGTACTCAGGGCTATACATGTAGTAGACATAGATTAGGATTACATGGCATTATGACCTGGAGGATAATTAAACAAATTGAGGGACATATCTTCAGTTCATTGTTGCACAACAGTAGTAGTAATACAGACATTGCAGATATGTGATAAAATACATTATGCTGGTCTGGATAAAGATTTGCAGTTGAAGTTTTGGCGGCACCATGCAGTTAGCCAAGATTACATCATGGCATTGTGACCTTTGGATAATTTTTTTTTTACTTCTAATAGTGCGACACACTGGATTTCCAAATTTCAGATCTGTAGAGAAAATAGTGTGGAAATTATAAGAAAGATAAATTCCCAGATATGAACTATTTGTATTATTCTAGTGTTAATGTGTCCACTAGTAAAAAGTGAACAAATTTAAATTTTCAAATGTAAAGCATTGTAAATATAAGACTGTGACCCAAGTGAGATCTAGAGAAATGCTAGGAAGTTAGTGAGAGACAGGCCTATCAGAAAAGTAGACTTACTGTTTTCATACTACATGTATTTCAGGCTAATTTCTATATAAGCAGAATTCTTGTTCTAGCTAGCACTCACGGCATTGGGAAAATTGGCCATTTGTAGCTCAGTGTGTACAGTATTATTAGGATATTTATAACAGACTGAAAGTGCTGATGATATCACATGAATAAAGGGTTAATGAGGACACCCAGTGTGAGGCACATCAGACATGTCAGAGCCATGTTATTTTGAGACTAGATTTATGAGCAAATACCATAATAGGACTGTCCCGAGATGGAACTCTCTAACCACAAAAGGCGCGGAACGACATCATTGCCCATGTGACATTATGCTGAGGTCAGGCAACGAGCCAATTCTTAACATTGACAATGCTGTATGATTTTATTCACAAAGTTTTACAGGCAATGACTTCTGTTTGCAAATGCCTATTTAACTCCAAGACAATAACATCTTTGAATTTGTTTGGATTTTCAGTATTTTAAAAGCAACTATGATACTTAATTTCCGGTTTTTGTGGTACCGGTACAGTCAATGTTAAAGCAATGCATTACCCGGTGCCTGACCTTGGCCCAACGTCACGTGGGCAATGACGTCGTTTTGCGCCTTTCATGGCTAAAGAGTTCTATCTCGGGACAGTCCTACTACATAATATTGAGAATGGAGCATGCACTACACACAGACAAAATTCTCTCAATGAGAACAATTCATGTCATAGAATAATATGGAGTGGTTTTACTACAGTAATCCCTCTAATAATTCAATCCCCCCTTTCAAAATTGTAAAAAAAAATTCTCCAGTTTTGGGGAAAAATTTTTATTAAAAGTTTTGTTAAATTTGATCACTCTATCAAATCATTAAAATAAGAAAGAAAGAATGAATTATATCCATGATTTCGAACCATTTTTATCTCGCCTTACGAAGTAAAGGGGAGATATTGTGAGGGGGGAAGAGGATGTCATCGTCGGTGTCGGTGTCGGTGTCCCCTGCCTGGAAATGAATGGGTTTTTGGTTTAGCAAGTAAAAAAAAAATTAAAAAAAAATTAGAAAAAATATAAAAAAATCAACAAAATATAGGGGGTGGGTATGCCACCTGGGGGTACTACCCCTGGGGTGCTCTAATGTTAAAATCCCTATGAATGAGTTTTACGTTTAGCTGAAGTGCAACTTGGAAAGTTTCTTGCAGTTGTCAGCTGTGATTGGATGATTATGAAACTTGGTACACATGTTTCTTATGATAAGAGGATGTACCTGTGCTATTAAGAAATATTAATTTTTCTCAAAATTATGGCAAATGATGAGTTTTCTGTTTAGGTAAATTGTACATGTAGGCCTCTACATGTATACATATACATGTACATGTACATGGTAAGTTTGCTCCAGTTGTCGGCTGTCATTGGATGATTATGAAACTTGGTACACATGTTTCTTATGATAAGAGGCTGTACCTGTGCTATTTTTGAGAAGAAATATTAATTTTTCTCAAAATTATGGCAAATGATGAGTTTTCTGTTTAGGTAAATTGTACATGTAGGCCTCTACATGTATACATATACATGTACATGGTAAGTTTGCTCCAGTTGTCAGCTGTCATTGGATGAATATGAAACTTGATACACATGTTTCTTATGATTAGAGGAGGTACCTGTGCTATTTTTGAGAAGAAATATTAATTTTTCTCCAAATTATGGCGAATGAATGAGTTTTCTGTTTAGGTAAATTGTACATGTAGGCCTCTACATGATAAGTTTGCTGCAGTTGTCAGCTCTCATTGGATGATTACGAAACTTGGTACACATGTTTCTTATGATTGGAGGATGTACAAGTGCTATTTTTTAGATGAAATATTAATTTTTCTCCAAATTATGGCAAATGATTGAGTTTTGCTTTTAGCTGAAGTGCAAATGTACATCTGTACACCACAGTTTGCTGCAGTTGTCAGCTGTCATTGAATGATTATGAAACTTGGTACACATGTTTCTTATGATTAGAAGATGTACCTGTGATATTTAGGAAATGAAATATTAATTTTTGTTATAATTTTGAGGGTTTTGTCTTAATCTGACTGCCAATAATAATGTACATGTATATACATGTACACCTGTACATGGAAAGTTTTCTGAAGCTGTCAGCTTTCATTGGATAAGTTTGACACTTGCTACCCAAGTTCAATGTGATTCAAAGATGTGCATGTGCTATTTAAGAAATATGACATTAAATATGAAATTTTTTCTTAATTATTGCAGTTTAGACTTTGTACCTTTCCATTGATAAGGTTTTTGTTGGGCAAACATTTACAGGTAGATCTGTACATGGAAAGTTTGTTGGTGGACATGTTTCATGTTTTCCTAGGTCACAGCTCTCCTGCAGTAATCCCACACGGGACTGACCTATCCAGCAGTAATCCCAAATGGCATTGGCCTATCCAGCAGTATTGCCATACGGGACTGACCTATCCAGCTGTAATCCCAAACGGAACTCAACTATCCAGCAGTAATCCCAGACCGAACTGGTCTATCCAGCTGTAATCCAAAACGGAACTCAACTATCCAGGAGTAATCCCAGAGCGAACTGGTCTATCCAGCAGTAATCCCATTTGGAACCGGCCTATTCAGCAGTAATCTCACACAGGACTGACCTATCCAGCAGTTATCCCAATGGCACTGGCCTATCCAGCAGTAATGCCACACGGGACTGACCTATCCAGCAGTAATCCCAGACCAGACTGGCCTATCCTGCAGTAATCCCACATGGGACTGGCCTATCCAGCAGTAATTCCACACGGGACTGGCTTATGCAGCAGTAATCTCTCATGGGACTGACCTATCCAGATGTAATATGACACTGGATTGCAATTTGCAGCAGTAATCCCACATGTATGGCACTGACCTATCCAGCCATAATTTTACATGGGACTGACCTATTCTGCTGTAATCCCACACAGGTTTAGCCTATCCACCAGTAATCCCACACGGGACTGGCCTCCTCAGCGATAATTCCACACAGGATTGCCGTATGCAGCAGTAATCCCACACGGGACTGCCTATGCAACAGTAATCCCACACGGGACTGTCCTATCCAGCATTAATCCCATACGAGACTCATCTATCCAGCAGTAATCCCAGACAGGACTGGCCTATCCAGCAGTAATCCCACTTGGGACTGGACTATCCAGCAGTAATCCCACAGGGGACTATCCATCAGTAATAACATGGGACTGGTCCACCCAGCAGTAATCCTACACATGAGTGGCCTATCCAACAGTAATCTCACATGGGACTGAACTATCCAGCAGTAATCTCACACTGGACTGCCCTATGTACCAGTAATCCGACGGCACTGACCTATCCATCCTACCTGGGATTAACTTTTGCCAGTAATCCCACATGGGACTGATGTTATTGTCTGTACCAGATAATCTATTCCAGACATTATTGTCTGTACCACATCACCTATTCCAGTCCTTATTGTTTTCTCTACATGTATGCTTTCAATACTGCTGCACCCTTGGCGGATGACCCCGCAAGGCGAGATGTTGGGGTTCTCAGAACGCTTGTTACCACTCAGCGTTGTGCCTTTGTCTGTCTGTCTGTCATATTGTCTGTCTGTCCATCTTTCTTGTGGACATGTTGAACAATTATGTCCAGGCATTGTAAATTCATATCACATATGCATAGATCTCGGTGAAGGGTCAAAAGCCTATTGAAAATGACAGACCAATTTATTCTTTCTCTCTCAAAAATCATTTCATGTGTATATATGCTCAGTGGTGGACTATACGCCATAACAAATATCAACTGGTGATTGACTAGAAGTCTTTCCCAGTTGACTGACCTTGACCTTTTCAAGGTCATTTACTGTTTATTATGATATAACATGAACAAATATAGCTAGGCTTTCCAAATTAATACCATGTATACATCTGGTGATTGTCCAGATGTGTGCTGAAGATGACTGACCTTGACCTATTTTATCCAGGTCAGATTCTATTTAGTACAATATTTCATGAAGGTTTCTATCTACATAGTCCACATTCATACCACATATATGCCTGGACTGAAGTCTATTAAATATTGCTGACCTTGACCTATTTTCTAAAGGTCATTTTCTATATGTTAAGTCTAAGATTCTGAATTCATGTTCTTTATGCAATTAAGTTAGAATAACCCAGGAAATTACTGAAGATGATTGACCTTTTCAAGATCAAATTACCTGATCTGATTTTAAAGGAGTACTCACCTTATTTTTGAGTGTGACTATATTTATCAGCAATCTTATTCCAAACCTTATTATATAGAACTTATGTTCATAGAATGCGAAATAAAGGAAATATTGACTATTTGTTGCTCGCAACGGCGTGCACTGGGCGCCGCCATTGCACCATTGCGTGACGTTTTTAGATGAGCGGAAGTCAGTTTATACTCATCTAAAAACGTCACAACGTCATGGAGATTTAAGGCTCATCATCCTGGTCATGCCGATAATTCGCAGAAGAAGGAACCCAGTAAATTCACTGACGTTCTGATTGATTTTAGTAGTTCAAGAGTAATCATGAAAATGTTTATGAACTTAGAAGCATCGTCGTTCAACTGAAATCACTGGACAATTGCAGAGGACAGTCTTTTAATTTACCGCTCAGTTTCAAATTTTGTCCAAATTGAATCGGGCAAGTCTCAGCTGAAATACTTGGGGAAGAAATTTTTCAGTTGCCGAAGATAGCCTAAACCAATTTCCTTTTAGGAATTCACCCCGTGGGATTTGCCGCGCCAGTTTTTTCCTTGAATCAAACTTGAATCCAGAGTTATTCAAATGCCGTAGTTGGAACATCCCTGGATCAAGCGTTAGCTGTGACGTTGTCCTGAATGCTGACGTCATCAGTCACGTCATTCGACAGACAATATGGCGGCGCCCACGTCGACCTCAAAGCGGAAACATGACTCCACAAATTGTAATAAAACTAATAGGTTATCACTCTCAACGAAAGTAAAGTAGTTGGTTATATTTCTTTGAGAGTCTAACCTTTATAATAGGAACATATATAAAATAAGGTAAGTACTCCTTTAAGCTATATGGAGGAGTATATGTAGTGCTGAGAATTAACTTTTATAATGTTAGTGTTTAGAGAAAGTTATAAAGACATCTTATATGCAATGTATGATTGCCGAGTGTACAGACAATAACTGATAGCCGAGGGGTATTGGAGCCCATTGGGATATTTTGTCAACTTTCTGTTCTAATTAATTTGATCACCCCCTGACTTTATTGTGTGAAATTTCACTTCCTGTGATTGAATTATTAGAGGGGTTACCATATACCACAGATTAAAAACCAGGGAAATCCTCAGTCAATGCACAAATAAATTTGTTCATTCATGTAGTTCACTGTTGCAATTTTATTTATCAACTTAATCTTATCTTCTTGGAAAAGACCAAACTTTTTCACTGGTATATAAATAATTGTACAAATACATTGATTGTTTCATCTCAGTTTATTTGTACATGTCATACATTTGGCACTTATTATTTTGTAGGTATGCAACAGTGATATATTATGGGAAAAAGTGCAGGAAAAAAAGTGGGAAGGAGAAGAAGATGTTTTATCAGTTAATGTTGGAGGAGGACAAGGATTCCTGTATGCTTCGTCTGTTTGAGTGCTCCATGGAGGCGGGGCCACAGCTCACGTTACAGCTCTACATCATGGTCACACAGAGTGACATAGGTGATCCCCAGGACACCTTCCAATGTGCGTACCATATATATGTAGTGAATCTATCTCCACTGCTCCGCTTCTTTACCCCTCGACCATTTTGGCCTCAGGGTATTGTTGTCATGTCTGTCCGTCCGTTACTGCATTTAAGGCAAAACCGCTTGGGATGCAGTGACCAAATTTTGGAAACATGTTTACCTGATTACAAATCAGACAAAAAATGGCTCCACTCAGCCCTTATTTTACAGAGATGCCCCTTTAGAGATGTTTTAATTGTTTATTCTGTAATATATGCTTCAATGTATCCAACTATATCTGCAGAACTGTTTGATACAGCTACTACATTTTGGAAACTTAAAAAGTTGTATCCTAGAAGCCAACAGAAATTTTGTCACCTCAGCCCTTATTTTGCAGAGTTATGCCCCTTTTCAGGTGCAATAATCTCTGACTTTGTGATACCGGTACCGGCTATATGCTTCAATGTATAAACCAGTTATGTAATTTACTGTTTGGTACAGCTGCCAAATTATGAGGAAACTTTTTTATCTAGTTGTATTGTAGATGCCTACAAAAAATTAGTCGTCTTGTCTCATTTTGTATGGAGTTCTGTCCCTTAATTTTTGGATCCATGTAATAATCTCTGATTTTGTGTTATATAGTTCAATGTACAAGTTAAATCTGCAGACCCGTGTTGACATGATTTTGTGTAATATATGCTTGAATGTACATAAACTGTATATCTGCAGAATTAATGAAAAGGCCTGAATTTAGGACAATTCTGGATGATTATTAAATATAGCCATAATATATTGCACATTCACAGCATATTTCTCAATTGCTTGGGGGGAGCTGAGGGGTTTTGTGAGTCTAAGTCAGTCAGTGTACTTTATCCACAGTGAATACATGATATGCAGTCATTACAGACTACCCACAGTCAATGCACACTATCTACAAACGAATCACACTATCCAATCAATACACACTACCATTTGACAAATTTGCACACTATCCAAAACCAATGCACATTCCTATCTACTATACATGTACACAACGGTTACCCACAGTCATTATATGATATCCAGTCAATGCACACTATCTGTAGTCAATGCACACTATCTGTAGTCAATGCACTGTCCTCGGGCAGTGCACGCTTTCCTCTCGGTGCATATTAATATTCATAGTCAATGCATATTATTCATTGACTGTCCATAGCCAATGCACATTCACAGTAATTCGTACTGTCCATAGTTAATTCACAGTCCATACATGCTATTTACAGCCAGTTGCTTATTGTTCACAGTCAATGCACATTGTTTAGTCAGGTAAAATAGACACTACACACAGTCAGTTCTTACTATCAACTGTCAATGCACACAATTCACAGTCAAGGCACACTATCCTCAGTCAATTCTTACTATCCACATTCAATGTACACTATCCACTGTCAGTACACACTATCCAGTCAGACAGTGCCCACTGTTGACTGTCATTGCACACTATCCATGTACACTACCCACTCTCATTGCTCACTATCCACACTATCTCTTGTATAATGCACACTATCCACTTTCAATATACATTATCTCCTGTTAATGCATGTACTATCCACAGTTGGTCGTAATTCACACTATGCACAGACATTACACACTAATCACAGTCATTAAATTCTATCAACCGTTATATCTGCAGTCAGTGCTTGCTATCCACAGTTAGTGTCCAATGCACTACAGTCAGTCATTTTCGAAAAATTGCACGGGTGCTGAAAATCGCAATCCTCAGAACTGCGAGAAGTGCTAATCACACTCCTTAAAATACTATTAAACATACTTGTCAATTACTTCAGTCTTCGCTCTCCCTTTAATCCATCCATCTGCCATTAATCATGTCCACGTGTTTTGCGCATAGTTTGCACCTAACTTCGGCCATCATTTCACGGCCGAATTCATCATGTTCAGTTCTATATCCGATGCAGTCACCAATATTCTAACGAATAATAAATTTTGAGAGTTGAACGCTCGCACCTGCCATAATGCATATATAGCAACAGTTTCTAAACTTCTTCGATTTTGCTCTCGAGTCTGCAAACATGTGCTTTGCAATTCGCTTAAACCGTTGCTATACAGTGCATTAAATATGACTGGTCTGCTCCCTGCTGTAGCCTGCTAATCTGCGTAGAATAAGGAGCATAAATTTGGGGTACTGCCCTATACGTCATCGGAGCTTGTGCAGTCGCACAAACTGAGTTTATGTGTTACCAAGCGCTGATTCTTGTGCCGGTTCATATCTGAATCAAGGATTGTGGTTATTCGCGCCCCTCTGGCCGCTTTCACGGGTGCTGAGAGGCACGAGTACGATCACGCTCCTAAGAAATGACGGACTGCACTATCCACAGGCGATGAACATGGTCTCCACTCAGTCGTAATGTACACCATCCACAATCAATGCACACTATCCACAATCAAGGCACACTATCTTCAGTCCATGTACACTATCCACAGTCCATGTACACTATCCACAGTCAGTGCATACTATCCAGTCTCTGCACACTATCGACAGTCAGTGCACACTATCCATAGTCCATGTTCTGCATCCACAGCCAATGCACAGCTAAAGCAGACTATCCACACCCAATGCACACTATTCACATTCCATACATAAAATCCAGTCAATGCACACTATCCAGTCAGTGCACACTATCCACAGTCTCTGCACACTATCCACAGTCAGTGCACACTATCCATAGTCCATGTTCTGCATCCACAGCCAATGCACAGCTAAAGCAGACTATCCACACCCAATGCACACTATCCACATTCCATACATAAAATCCAGTCAATGCACACTATCCACAGTCAGTGCACACTACCCCCAGTCAGTGCACACTATCCAGTCAATGCACACTATCCACAATCAGTACAAACTATCCACAGTCAATGCATACTATCCAGTCAGTGCACACTATCCAGTCAGTTCACACTATCCATAGTCAATGCACACTGTCCACAGTCAGTGCACACTATCCACAGCCATTGCACACTATCCACAGCGAATGCACACTATCCACAGTCAGTGCACACTATCCAGTCAGTGCACACTATCCACAGTCAACGCACACTATCCATAGTCAGTGCACACAATCGACAGTCACACAATCCACAGTCAGTGCACACTATCCATAGTCAGTGCACACTATCCACAGTCAGTGCACACTATCCACAGTCATTGCACACTGTCCACATTCTTTCATATTGCACATTATCCTCAGTCCATGTACCCTATCCACAGACTCAGGGCCCACTATTCACTGCCAATGCAGATTATTCCACAGGCAATGCACCATCCACAGTCAATTATAATGTACACTTTCCTACTAATATGAATTATTCAGTCAAAGAACACTATCCATAGTCCATGTACTGCACTGGCATAGGAGGCAGATTAAAGTACCAAGCAGATTGGGCTCTCTGAGGATCCATTGTGATCAATGTCTGTAGAGCCTAATTTTCAAAATTCAAAATTCTTTTTTTTTTTGTAGTTTTGGTTAGGTTTTTGTTAGGATTAGGGTTGTTTGGGTCATCGTCGCCGTGTGACCGATAAGGTTAGGTGCGACGTTAAAATTCAAACAACCAACCAACCAACCATGTACTGCACCCACAGCCAATGCACAGCTAAAGCAGACTATCCACACCCAATGCACACTATTCACATTCCATACATAAAATCCAGTCAATGCACACTACCCATGGTCAATGCACACTATCCACAGTCAGTGCACACTATCCAGTCTCTGCACACTATGCACAGTCAGTGCACACTATCCACAGTCAGTGCACACTATCCACAGTCAGTGCACACTATCCACAGTCAGTGCACACTATCCACAGTCAGTGCACACTATCCATAGTTAATGCATACTATCCACAGTCAGTGCACACTATCCACAGCCAATGCACACTATCCACAGTCGGTGCACACTATCCAGTCTATGTACACTATCCACATTCAATGCACACTATCCACAGCCAATGCCCACTATCCAGTCAGTGCACACTATCCACAGTCAGTGCACACAATCCACAGTCAGTGCACACAATCCACAGTCCGCGCACACAATCGATAGTCAGTGTACACTATCCACAATCAGTGCCCACTATCCACAGTCCGTGCACACTATCCACAGACAGTGCACACCATATATATTCCATGCACACTCAATCCACAATATCCACAGTCAATGCACACTATCTACAGTCAGTGCACACTATCCACAGTCAGTTCACACTATCCATAGTCAATGCACACTGTCCACAGTCAATGCACACAATCCACAGCCATTGCACACTATTTACAGCGAATGCACACTATCCACAGCCAGTGCACACTATCCGGTCAGTGCACACTATCCACAGTCAACGCACACTATCCAGTCAGTGCACACAATCCACAGTCACACAATCCACAGTCAGTGCACACGATCCATAGTCAGTGCACACTATCCACAGTCAGTGCACACTTTCCACGGTCATTGCACACTGTCCACATTCTTTCATATTGCACATTATCCTCAGTCCATGTACCCTATCGACAGACTCAGTGCCCACTATTCACTGCCAATGCAGATTATTCCACAGGCAATGCACCATCCACAGTCAATTATAATGTACACTTTCCTACTAATATGAATTATTCAGTCAAAGAACACTATCCATGGTCCATGTACTGCATCCACAGCCAATGCACAGCTAAAGCAGACTATCCACACCCAATGCACACTATTCACATTCCATACATAAAATCCAGTCAATGCACACTACCCACGGTCAATGCACACTATCCACAGTCAGTGCACACTATCCAGTCTGCACACTATCGACAGTCAATGTACACTATCCACAGTCAGTGCACACTATCCACAGTCAGTGCACACTATCCAGTCAGTGCACACTATCCAGTCAGTGCACACTATCCAGTCAGTGCACACTATCCACAGTCAGTGCACACTATCCACAGTCAGTGCACACTATCCAGTCTCTGCACACTATCCAGTCAATGCACACTACCCACAGTCAGTGCATACTA
>JAVTVY010002176.1:0-32797 GCA_036873755.1 Hanleya hanleyi
ATGATTTAAAGGTGTTGTCTTTACTACCCCGTTATCGGGACCTGACAAGGAAGAATCACGTGACCTCACAGGTATATTATTTATTGTTATGTAACTTAATTTTAAGATGTCACACAAAGTGCCCACACACTGTCGGGTTTCGTTGCCATTGACCTTTTATCCTTTGATCAGATTGTGACGTTTTTTATATATGACCCAATCACCCCCTCACAGGTTTAGTGTCCGCGTAAAGTTGTCTATACGTTACCCGGCCATCCTGTATTTTTTTCTACATATAGTGAAATGTATTGTGCGCAATACAAATTATCCAAACAGATTCTGTGATTGCCATTTCCTGTTTGTCGATTTTTGCCCAATTAGCCAATCAACTGACGGGACTAGCACTTCCGGTTTCCTGGTCCTATATTGTGCAAGCCTAATGGGGACTTCCCGACATCGGTCTCAGACTGAGTGCACATTGAGTGCTCTGCCTCATTTGCCAATTTCTGCGTATAGTCGATTGTCGTCTCCCTACATGTTAAATCCAGGAAGGGATATCTGCATAGGTGATAACTGGTAAAAATCTAGTAAATATGCATAATTAAATCACCCTAAGGTACTATTTGAAGAAAGGACCATTATGCTTAATTTAATAAATAGTTTATCAACTATGTAGATAAACGAAAATCCATCATCCAGAAATCCATAGGCGAGGCCCAGAGCGGGTCACGCCTCACTGCACACTGAGTCCGATGTCGAGAAGTCCTAATTATCTGCTGTTTACGGTACACTAATTAAACGTATCTCGAAACCTGAAAGAAAACAAAAAATAGCGAAATTGGAGGGTTACAGATTCATTACCTCATAGAAGTCGAGCGCGGGCTGAAATCTGCCCGCCTTCAACATTAGAGACCTATGGAATAAAATACGCCAGCTCGAGCAAGCGTATGATCCCAGTGGACGGTTGTATAATTTGTTGTTTTTGTTTGTTTTCGCTCACACTCAAAACTGGCGCAATATATCAGCCATGTAGTTTCGAGGACATGTTATCTATCCCTGAATTGGAATACCCATGGCATCATAGTTCATTGAAGTGGTCATAAATGATTCAATCAAGACAAATATCAATGACCTTCATACAAACTGCTGTTAAGGTATTGAGGCCGCCTCTTACAACATTGTCGGTAGGTGGTAGAACATACGGGCATTTCATTTTTGGCGAGTATGTTGAGTCTTTGATATTTGAATTTAAATCTAAATGAAATGATTTCTAAATAAAAGAACTATTCTTTTTTAAATCGCGAATGAATTTGAGGTTTTCTATGTTTGGCTTATATTTTTTAAATATAAATTTTAAACAATGCCTATGGTATTTGTTTGTTGTTTATTTTGCGTGAGAAACCTATAGTGCTATTTAATTCTAACTCCATTTCAGGAAAGATGTCTTAGCCGAGTTGCAAATCAGGTCGTATAGGCCACTATATGTGGTGCGGCTGAAATCGAAAGAATGAAATGTCCTAAAAATAATTGTGCTTCAATGTAACGGCAAGAGAAAATATATATACACGATGTGGAAGTTCCAGCTCGATTCCAAATCCGCAGCATTTTCTATTTCGTGGGAAAAGGGTCTAAATCGAGTCATTTAAACACACATATAGATGCGAAGGACTCCTTGAACCAAAAAGATTTTCCAGCAGTGGAGATATAATGCCACCGCACATCAACAGGATAAATGGTATTTTGGTCCAAGGCGTCCTTTGTGTCTAAATGTGTGTTTGAATGACTCAACTTTTTTTCGTGAAATAGCACATGCTGCGGATTTCAGTTTCATGTGATAACCATAATCTTAACTAGACTAGAACTTAAACATATTGTGTAAATATATTTTCTCTTGTTTTTACATTGAAACACAATTATTTTTAGGACTTTTAACTTTTTCGATTTCAACCACGTATAGGTCAAAATGCCGCCTTATCGTGGCATCTCCTTTCTGATAACTGGGGTGGAGTACCGTAACAAAACAAAAATGAAATATCGAACGGAGAAAACAAGCAACAGCTTCAGGGATGGATTTATAATAATCTAAAACGATGTACATCTCATGGATTCCATTGACTCAAATGTAGTGTTATTTGGAAATATTTCTATTCGTCTTCAAATTTCGTTTCAGAGAGGATTCCCATGAACGAAGGACCGTGCTGATTATTCCAAGTTACATCTAAACTAATGGCAACTTATACACTGTGAGGTGAGGTGTTAGCTTATTAAATGCCTAAATTGTAACACTTCTTGAACGCGTAATTGTGTTCGAATTGTTAACTTCAACTTTAGCATTCCAACCAGTAACGCAGGTATTCAAATGCAGAACGCATTATTGAACAACTTTAGTTTGAACAATAGCATTCTACACTCTAACATAAATGTTCACAATTTTAACACGCGTGTTAAAGTTGTTAACATGCGTGTTAAAGTTGTTAACATGCGTGTTAAAGTTGTTAACATGCGTGTTAAAGTTGTTCAATGATGCGTTCTGTATTTGAATACCTGCGTTAATGGTTTGAATGCTGAAGTTCAAACTTGAACATGGAAGTTAACAATTTGTACAATTACTATACGCGTTCAATAAGTGTTACAATTTAGGCGTTCAGTAAGTTATTAACACCTCAGTTTACAGTGTACCAGAGAAACTACACGAGTTTACATGAATAGAAATATATCTGTTTAGCTGAAACATGACTCATAATTCATTCCTGTGTTAATGATAGTGCAACACACACCAGCATGGGACTAGGGACAGCTAATATTTCATTGGTTATTCTGCTTCGGCGCTTATTATATGAATGTTCATGATTGTCCTTCATCAAACATTCTCCACTTCTCAGGGATATTCATTGGAATATATAGTCCCTCGAAGGACATGGACTCCGTTTTGTCTTTGCTCCGATGAAGTCACAGAAACTGCATCATAGTTTAAATTCACATTCGTTTAATTTCGCATAACAACTATGCTGGGAGCCCTACACTGTTATAAATCACACCGTAAATTCACAGTTAAATGTACTGACAGAAAAGGTGCCAGTAAATTCAACTGTAAAATTACGTTGCACCGTATTTTACAATTATCGTTTTTTAACAGGCTTTGAACTGTAAAATGTTGCACCGTATTTTATAATTACCGTTTATTGACAGGCATTCAACTGTAAAATTTGGGTAGCTCTGTAATTTACAATTACCGTTGTTTTAACATTCTTTAAACAATACAATTGCGTGGCACCATTGTCTACAATTATCGGTTCCGCGGCAACGTTGGTCACTGGAAGGCCGAAATGGCCATTGCTCTTCGTGTTTACAAATGCGATCACCACAAGCTTCGTAAATAATCACGAACGAATCTGTGCAATTATTACACGAATAGTAGGATACAACTCCAAGTCAGATAAAACCCATCTTCGCATATGCAAATCGAACACTACATGACTGAAAGTTAGTGTAGTTTTTAGCTTGAAATGTGAAGCGCTGCGTCCGTCCCAGCGCGTGTTCTGATAATGCTCTGAATGTTGTATCGTACAACGCAGATGTCGCATGTTTCCTGCAACTGAGCGTTTCGTGTGCAAAGATATCAACCTCCTTTCAGAGAAAACAAGAATTCTATGTTACGTGTGTGCGCAGTTTACCCATTGCAGTTGATGTCTACTGAAATATCACAGTTTAATTTACAGATTAATGTGTTTACGATTGAATGTACTGTAAACTCCAACATACATTTACTGCGAAATAACGGTAATTTATAACGGTGTAGTGTTTGGGAGTCCATCTGTCTGTCCGGACGTCCGTTCTTCCGTCTGTCTGTCACACTTATCAACTGCTCCCACATTTTTCACCAGAAGCTTCTGAAACTTCGCAGATATGCTTACCATGGATGGAGATGAAATAATTATCACATGAATGACATTTTGAACTTTATTGGACTTTGCCGATTTTCTACATATATTTCCGTATATAGATCATGTTCTTGTGTAATCAACTAGTCCGAAAGTTTAGTTGAATTTTATTGAACTTTGCCGATTTTTCCATCTATTCCAGTATAGACCACGTTCTTGTAATCAACTATAGTCTAACAGTTTTCCCTTGATTCCTCTGAAACTTTGTAGACATGCCTATATGGATGTGGTTATCCTATTTATGTTTCTTCAAAATCACTAAGAGTTCGACTTTGCTGATTTTCTTCATTTATTCCATTATAGTATATACAGACTTTTTTCTGTTGAAATCAACTAGTTCAACAGTTTTCAATGGATACATCTGAAACTTGGTACACATATTCAATATGGATTTTGAGGATGGGTATATCCCTAATATGAGATTTAATATTGAGTTTTGTCTTATTCACTTTGTCGATTTTCTGCATCTATTCCAGTATTCTTCCAGTATATATAGACCATGTTCTTTTACAATCGACTTGTCTCTCAGTTATCGATGTATCTGAAACTTTACTGCGTTTTGTCTAAATTACCAGCAGTTGGACTTTGTTGATCCAACAGCTTCCACTGGATACTTCACAAACTTTGTACACATCAAAGTTAAATCTATTTGTTTTCTGTTTTAAATCATTCAATTTAGGCTGCGAAACCTTTTAATGGAAGTTTCAAAAACTAAATTTGGTAAAGCAAACCACTTATTCAGTAGCCGCAACGTCCATATCCGGTAGTTCGAAATATCTTTATTTGACAATACCATTTTTGGCAGTTCAAACAACTGACTGGTCAGTTATCGGTAGCTTGAAACGCGGGAACCGGTACGGTACTTCAAGAAGCCGTCTTGAACTACCAATATTGAGAGTTCGAGCTTCGAAATCGGCGAATAAATTTCCAAAAGCGGTAGCTTTATTCTTTCAGTGTACTACAAACACTTTTAGTGCTAGGCGTTTTCCTTACATATTTGTAGTCAGAATTTCGGCTTACTCTGATATTTGGAGACGACCCCCGATATTTGGAGACGATTTTTATTATGAGGATTCCAATTATAAATATTGATTTGATGCCATTCCTGTATGCGCAGTTATATAACACCCTATTGGAACATACTTTAGAGACAATGAGTGTACTGTCGTTTCAGTCCCCTTAAATTACGCCCTTTTCAGATTTAGTACAAAATGTCGACTAGTTCTCATCTGAAAAAGTTCTATTTTCACGAATGGTAGATGGTGGATATGTAGACATTCAAACATTAAGACTTCATGAATAATGTTTTGACGTTTTCGAGATTTCCGTTGAGCTATTAAAGTGATCGTAACCCCTCAAGTAAAGTTTCCATCAAATGAAAGACCATTGCAAACTGTGTGGGAAAATATTTATTGTAATTATTTACGATTTTATTACACAGAGTAAACTGCAAATAAAGCCTGGTATTCTATGGTGGTCTGTTGTAATCATATCTAGGTCCAGTGACGTCACACTGTCTTAATACATATATTTCAAACTGTGTATGCACTTTCCAATGCTTGATTCAAGCTTAAGGCTCACTGACTCACTGTTCCAATGTGCATGTTTCATCAATATCTGGGAAATTAAATGCAAGATTCAAATTGACTTGACATTTATGAGTTACCATCTCCCAGATTTTGGTGAAACATGCACATTGGAATAGTGAGTCTGTGTTGAAACTCAAAATATACACACCTTAAAGGTCAACCCAAACGGAGTTTTTTTTGGTCTAAAAATCCTTAAAAATCATAGTTCATACTTCACTTTGTATGAAAAAAATATTGAAAAAATTCTAATCTGATCAGAAACACACGTAATATGGGAGCAAAGTGGGCTTTTCCACACTTTCACAGCTGGGTTGATGACGTCACGCAGGGAACTTGCCTGAGAAAAAACAGCGGATAACATGGAAAGCGAGTGCAGTCAGAGCTCCGGTTCAGATGTCGATTCGAGCGATATCAGCTGCTTAGATGGAAATATTTTTCGCCAAGAAGATGAAATAGACATAGAGGAGGATGATGACGGGCAAATTAACAGTTGTTTGCAGACCAACGGCGGAATTCAGCCCTATCAATTTGAGCCGTACGGCTCCGATTCTGACAGTGACAATCACTCTGACAACGTGGAACTCGACGACGACAGGATTCGGAGAGGTCGTTTGTTGAATACAGATTGGTATGCAACTTGACTGGAAACCTTATTATCGTCATCTATAAGACCAAATGTCCATATATTTCAAACTGTATTGAATGTAGAACGATTCTGTGATGTAACGAACGAGCACATCTGTGTTGTTATTGTTGTTACTGACCGAGGCAGCCTTTTCGAAGGGATAAACTCCGGGATTCGGCAGTATGGACAGTAAACTGTTGATAACTCTACTGATATACGTCCGACTTGAATTTTGTTTGTTTTCCCATAATCCCCATGAAATACCAATTTCAGAATTATATAGTTTGATAAAAAAACTTTGGACATTCATGGCGAAAAGTAAGCCGTGGTGAGTGGATCGGCATTCACATTTGCTCAATTTTCGACAAATTACCTCAATTAAATTGAAATCGAATGATATTCCCACAATCTCAAATGTCAAGGGATTATGAAAGTATAATTATCACTTCTGTATCTACAGCCATTCACTCCAATTGGTGTTTTTATTTATTTACTTATCAAACGTATATATATTTATGAAAGATCATTTTATTATTATTATTAAATAGTATATAATTTAGATAATTTATTTGCGTGAAGTTTGTGCCAACATTTGGCTAAAAACGCATACATAGAATGAATAAAATTGAACATACAAATACAGACATTAAGACACATTGGAACAAATGGTTAAACGTGTATATATGAAATAGAGACTCATCCAGTCTAACCTGTAGGTGCTCAAGCAACAAATGCCACGCGAGAGCGAGCAGGGCATGTACAGCCGTCCCCCTGCCCGAGGCCTCGCTTGCAGGCTAGGTTCGTTCAGCCGATGTCCGTGATAGATTCTCCTTGTCCGATTTCTTTGCCGTCACATTCTGATTGTTCTTACGTTTGATAGTTGGAATAGCTGTTCTCTTTAGTTTTGGTTTGTACCCGAATTCAACTGCTACGCTGTAGATGTCCTCGAATGATGTCTTTCTGTCAAAATGTGCCGAGCAAATTATACGAGTACTGGCTCGGGCCCTCTTTCCACACTCTCGTGTTGCGTACAAATTTCGTCCAATTTGCAGCGATTTTCTCGTCTTTGGGCCACAAATGAATACTAACACCGTCATCTGTAGTAAAACTGCAACCTCCCACTACACAACGTCGCGGCATATTTAAAAAATGATGCCCCGATACTCCGAAAATCTCCAGAAATCAGCAGCTACATACGACTGTGGTATACGGCTTTAACATAGAGAATACAAGACGGCTTCCCTCCGTGACGTCACAGCTGGAATTGACAGGAGAGCGATTTTCACCTTTCAAACGGCAATATCTCGCCAACCAGACTGCACAAAATTATGAAAAAAATATCATTATTTTCAGAATCGAAAGGACTATTTTTTTATATTTTTGACCTCAGAGCGTTTGGGTTGACCTTTAAGCTTGAATCAAGCATTGGAAAGTGCGAAAAGTGCATACAAAGTTTGAAATATATGTATTAAGGCAGTGTGACGTCACTGGACCTAAATATGATTGCAACAGACCACCATTTACTCTGTGTAATAAAATCGTAAAAAAATAACAATAAATATTTTCCCACAGTTTGCAATGGTCTTTCATTTGATGGAAACTTTACTTGAGGGTTTACGATCACTTTAATAGCTCAACGGAAATCTCGAAACTGTCAAAACATTTATTCATGAAGTCTTTAATGTTTGAATATCTACATATCTACCCTCTACCATTCGTGAGAATAGAACTTTTTCAGATGAGAACTAGTCGACATTTTGTACTAAATATGAAAAGGGCGTAATTTAAGAGGACTGAAAGCCTCATACTGCTTAACCATTTATTGATCACAATAAGGTGGCGTTATTTTCCAACTCCGTATCATCATATGCCTGCATGTGGAAAGCAATAATCGAGTGTTACGACATTCAACAGAGTGTCCTGATTAAAACAAGAACTACCAATTAGAAAATGATAGGAAAATCCTCAAGTTGTAAAAATTTGATAGGATTTCATCATACCCAGGCATGGATGGGTCTGAACTATCGACTGCCTATATGTTATCATTAGTGCTGTATTTTTTTTTTTTGATTGCATACACATAATCCATATCAACACAAATGTATATATGTAAGCTTGACATTATTTTGTTGAAATAAATATGATTAAGTTTTTTAGAATTCTTTCTAATGGTTTTAATTTGCTAATAAAATTCTCGCATAGGAATTGGGTTTTTACTGTGTAAATATGAGGAATCGACTGTCTTGCAGTAAATATGAGGAATCGACTGTCTTGCAGTCCGTGAATATATTTTTATACAAACGTATTTCTCTCTCCAAAACATGTCTACATCCTTCGTAATTCCTCAAAGTATTTACCTTTGTCGAGAAACACTCCGGCATTCCGGCATTCTAATCAACGGAAATAAAGGCATATTTTCAAGATAAGTCCTCCCAGAAATGAGACTATTTCTCTGGAATAGTTTTCTCGACTGAACGGTCTGATCGATCCATTAACGGTTATTGATGCCTGGATCCTATCAAATGATATTAAACACAATGAAAATAAACGTGTTTTACCAAATCGCAAAGCAAGCTTGGTGATTTTCAAATATCAAACTTTTTTTTTACATTTTTGACCAGTCATAATGTGATCACTTAATCTCCACTGTGGAAACTCGAGAACATATTAGGTGTTGAAAAGAACGTATTCCCCTACAAATCGACCTATAGTGTATAACTGTAAGCTATTATTTGATCAGAACAAAGGCGATTAAGACAACAAAAAAGCAGGCCCGAACACAATCCCAAATCAACCGTCTCCAAGAGTATATAGGTTTGTCCAATAGAAAACAGGAACACGAAGTATGCTGAGATGCATCAGCCAATGGAAATGTCCGTTTCAATACAGCGATAACAACGTCTGCTGCCAAGGTACGAGATCAACAATACAATTGCCGTCTATAAATTGCGGGTGATGTTGAGTCAGTCTTCATATTCGGCTCTCACCTTCGACTATTTTAACAATCTTTGTGAGTTCTCTCTCAACCTACAACAGTAATCATGGTAAGTATATTCTAGATTGTATTTTATTATATTTTGATCCAGAATCGAGGCGAACCGAACGTATTAATATAAACGTCAGATCGGACATTCATTATCCAACCGCCGTCCATGAAAAAAATTCTAAGCGAGCATCAAATACATACACAAGCTAGTTTCTTGCAAGAGAGAAGCGGTCAACAGTTTTCACATCTTAGCTTGCCAACGGCAGTTCACGTTTCACTCAACACTACCCTTAGCTCATTGACTTCACTCTCCGTGTATTTCGCCCGATGCCAGCTTCCCCAAGCATCAAGTCAAATGTTCGCTCCATTTAAATGAGCCAATGAAATTATCCGTTTTCAAATATTTTGGCCTGGGAATCTCAGACATGAGACATGTCAATTTCAATTGAGTGCACGAGGCGCAAGATTGTAGGATTCCACGCCAGACCAAACCGAAGTTGTGCGAAATAGCTGTTTTATTTCTCACTCTAATGAAGCATGTTTCTTTATTTTTCTTAAGAAAAATCATATCAACCGGCCTATATATTTGAAAGAAATAAAATCGGCGGCAATTCACAGAAAAAAGATTTGTTTCCTATTTTTTTTATGAGGACACTTCGAGGCCCACCAAGGGATCGTTACAATCCATCGCTTTCTGGAGGTGTGTGTTCGTTCTATGAATGTGATTGCGCCGATGTCGGATCTTACGGGACCAATCGGATGTGACCATTTGGGAAACACCCTGATATAGCCAGATATCACCCGTTACCGCATGGCTACATACAGGAGTTTCTACGTATGTTCGTGCCATACGTTCGGGTGATGCAGTTTTCAATGAATCCAGTAAGACATCATGGAGTTCCTAGTGAAATTCCATATCATTGACCTGTATTCCTTTTTTCGAAATACATGCATTTATTTCAAGTCGTGTTCGTGAGTATTGTATCTCAGTCAGTCTTTAATGTTCATGCCGATCCTATAACCCCGGGTTAAGCCGAATGCGACACAAGTTACAAAACCTGGTGCCAAAAATCTTGCACACTGCTTTCGTAAAAAATCCATCTTGGGTGTATGTTTATGAAGCCAACAATTCTTCAGTTCAGCACAAAAGATGCATTCATACAGAGAAAATACCCAAGTTTTATACTGTAAAAGCTCATAGTCAAATTTGACTCGAAACAGCGCCGACAGTCGTTTGAAATTGGGATTTTGTCTGTTTTAGTCGTATTCGTATATGTTTCAGTAGTGATTTTTTTAATAATATGACAACTTCAACCAAAAGAAATACACCGTTTTCAGATATTTATAATTGACACTATACATCGAGGACGGAGAAGAGGACGTTCATTTTCCTGCTCTCATGGGGCTCTTTCAAAACAAGAGGAAATTCATACCAAAAGTACTCAGACATCTCAAGCAGGGATACAAATCAACAAAAGACACAACAGAACCATTTATGCGTTTTACTGGTGGTTCGATAATGTGATAGAACGACCAAAACTTTGGCATTTTAGACTGGAGGGTGCAAAGTGATCCCGAGGTTGAAAATTATGCCTCTGAAATCCCCCAAAATTCACTCTTAATCACTTTCAACAAAAAGAAAACTTGTAAATGGCTAATAAATGAAACTCCAATATTATTCCCTATCTCGATCAACCCTCCCTTCCCCCCCCCCCCACCCAATCCTGGAAATAGAACTAGAGAAGCTCAGTTGATATGTTATTCAGTATTATCAGAAGTCCATCAAACTAGTTTGATGGACTTCTGGTATTACATACAAAATGGGGAAAATTTGACTTCGGGAAGTTTGATTTATTGAGCATCAAGCAAGAAAAAAAAAATCAAATTTCCCTATGTATTCAGTGTTATGGCTTTGGTATACATACAATTGGCTGCCATATGTTTGTAACGAGTATGGTGATCCCCCATTTCTTCTCATGGATCATCTTCTCTTAACCTGAAGAAAAAATACTGAAATTTAAAAAAAACATTCAACCTCTGGAAATGAACATCCTCCACTGCCTTATGGTGTCCTACGTAATATAAACTAAACAATCACTATTGAATATATACGAAAGAGACAGAAACAGACAGAATCTCAATTCCAAATGTCCGACGACTCTGTTGATTGTGAGCTTTTACAGAACAAAACTTGGATATTATCTCTTCAATGGAAAACGCAGCTATCTGTGCAAAAATTGCAAAAGTTAAATTCTGCCTTCATAAACGTAACAAGAGGGGGTTTTTTTCTTTGAGAAGATTTGAGCCAGGTTTAGTGGTATAGTCTCATATAATCAGTTCCTGCAAAAGTGTTGATTGAAATGATAACGTTTTGAATGCGACTTTAGGCGAGATCATATGCAGCCCCTTCTGGGATATTATCTCTAGGAAGTAAGGATCTCTAGGGATTTTCTAGGAAAATGGAAACAATGTCGAAATTTTCTCTCATCGTAGATTCGGCGTGAGAGAAAGCCACTTTCATCCCTGTTAATGTTTCACTTGAACTATCAGCAGTTTCCTTCATTGAAAGTGTATATATATATATACTTCACGCCGTTATTTATGCGGATTATCCGAAACAAAAGCATCATCCATACAGCTTTGATATGATCATTTTTAGTAATTCCTGCATGTTCGTATTCATAAGTGAACAGATATAGGTATGCGAACAGAGTTGCGTAATTGAAGTAACTACATGCCGTTGGTATATAGTGTTTCCAAATTTAACGTAGCTGTTATCTGGTACGATTATTATTTTATAATCCTACCAGATTATTAATGAGAAATTCAAGCAATTTTGGCAACAAACAAACATACCATGAATGATCTCCCTTTATATGTACGTTTTTAGTAGATCGAGGGAATATTAAAGGCTTCTGGCATAATATATCGGTGATCAGTTTTCTTGAATACAGCGATATCAATAAACTGAGGCGCAGCACAGATTTTCTAGTATCATTTCGCATTAAAATCACATAAATATTAGCACTGAAACTGTGTTGCTCAAGTGTTCATTGCCTGTATACTTTCAGCGGGAATGTATCAGTATCCATGTCGGCCAAGCCGGTGTCCAGATGGGAAATGCCTGCTGGGAGTTGTACTGCCTGGAACACGGTATCCAGCCGGACGGCCAGATGCCCTCAGACAAGACCATCGGGGGTGGGGACGACTCCTTCAACACGTTCTTCAGTGAGACTGGGGCCGGTAAACACGTCCCCCGGGCTGTCTTCGTCGACTTGGAACCAACCGTAGTCGGTAAGTTATAGCTTACAATTAGGTTCATCAGATGACATGATTCACAGAAAATACAACTAAGAATTCGAAAAGAAACCTGAATGAATGCAAATGAATATTTAGCTCACCACTACAACGGGTTGTTTGAATAATGACAATGGCTGCCTAAATTGAGAGATATGGTATCTATGTTCTCAAACTATTAAATACTCGAGGTTCATCACTAGTTTGGCCCATAACTAGAAAAAATCAGCAATGCTTAAACCAATCTGCGTGTTGCATCTCACTTGTAGATGAGGTTCGTACTGGCACATACCGCCAACTGTTCCACCCCGAACAACTGATCACCGGTAAGGAAGATGCCGCCAACAACTACGCTCGTGGTCACTACACCGTTGGCAAGGAAATCGTCGACTTGGTACTTGACCGTACCCGTAAACTGGCTGACCAGTGTACCGGTCTTCAGGGGTTCCTCATCTTCCACAGTTTCGGAGGGGGTACCGGGTCTGGATTCACCTCCCTCTTAATGGAACGTCTCAGTGTCGACTACGGCAAGAAGTCCAAGCTGGAGTTTGCGGTCTACCCGGCCCCTCAGGTGTCCACGGCTGTTGTTGAGCCGTACAACTCCGTGTTGACCACCCATACCACCCTGGAACACTCCGACTGTGCCTTCATGGTCGACAATGAGGCCATCTATGATATCTGTCGTCGTAACTTGGACATTGAACGACCTACCTACACCAACTTGAACCGTCTGATCGGCCAGATTGTCAGCTCTATCACCGCCTCTCTGAGATTCGATGGTGCCCTAAACGTCGACTTGACAGAGTTCCAGACCAACTTGGTACCTTACCCACGTATCCACTTCCCTCTGGCCACTTACGCTCCGGTCATCTCGGCCGAAAAAGCTTACCATGAACAGTTGACTGTGGCCGAGATCACCAACGCCTGCTTCGAACCGGCAAATCAGCTGGTCAAGTGTGACCCTCGTCACGGTAAATACATGTCATGTTGTATGTTGTACCGAGGAGATGTTGTTCCCAAAGACGTTAACGCCGCCATTGCTACCATCAAGACCAAGAGAACCATCCAGTTTGTGGATTGGTGTCCCACTGGGTTCAAGGTGGGCATCAACTATCAGCCACCAACTGTTGTCCCTGGTGGTGACTTGGCTAAGGTACAGCGTGCAGTTTGTATGTTGAGCAACACGACGGCCATTGCCGAGGCCTGGGCTCGTCTTGACCACAAGTTTGACCTGATGTACGCCAAACGTGCCTTCGTCCACTGGTACGTCGGGGAGGGTATGGAGGAGGGAGAGTTCTCGGAAGCTCGGGAGGATTTGGCGGCCCTGGAGAAGGATTATGAGGAGGTAGGAGTGGACTCTGTGGAAGGGGAAGGCGAAGAAGAAGGCGAAGAATATTAAATTGACTGTACATTAAATATAAATCATCTTAATAATAAAAGATCTATTTGTCTAAAGAACATAATTTCCTCGTTCCTGCCTTTTGTTTTGGAGACCATCGACCGCTATGCCAGACGTTAGTACACTATATATTTTGATAATCAATATTCGTGTGTTAGGAAGTGCATGGATTTGTGTGCCTACACCTTTATGAGGAAATGTGATAATGAAAATACATGGCAATGCATAGCCGGATGAGGCCACTCGCGTTATCGCACTTTTGACTTTTTTCAATGGGTTAGGAAGTGGGAAGTGTGAGGTTAGCTTCACCAGGCGAAAGAGCGTGGTTAACCTCACAATTTTGAGTTTTATGGACAAAATGTCGAAAGAGCGAGGATTTGATATGGAAGTGCGAGGGTTCGATATTACAATTCGAGTTTGCGATACGAGAGTTCGAGAATGATATCCAACTTTCGTATTGTATTCTTGCTCTTTCGACTTATTTTTTAATTTGTTTGTTTGTCCGTCTATCATTTCGATAATATTTTGATACTACAAACGCTAAATTACAAGCGTCTAGTCCGTCATCCATAATTCAGCCGTCGTCCATTAGAGAATATCCGCGTCCATAATCCAAAGACCTATTCCATATTCCATATAACAGTATTAGCACTAAATTCAAAAAGACAATCATAGTATACATAAACATAGGCTTGTTTCCTGCAAGAGAGAAGCGGTCAACAGTTTTCAATGATGCCGGCAAGATATCATGATGTTCCAAAAATATCAAATCCGTATCGCTGATCAGTATTCTTAATCCATAATTCGTTGTAAATTCGTCATCTAAAGAATGATATATCTCAGCCACGCTTTGATTGTGACTGTTCATATGAGTACCATGAGGATCTTCAAATACATGGGTTCATATGGCCCCTAGCCCCGGGTTAAGCGGAATTAGACACAAGTTACGAAACCTAGCGCCATAGATCTTGCACGCTACGTTCGTATTTTTTTATCAGCATGCGATATGTATCGCCAAATTTGAGAAACTTTGAGTGGAGGCGTTTGGTGGAATAGCCCTGTTTTATAAGTTTCTGTAACAATGTTTTGTGACGTTGATTAAAATCGTCACATTTAACACAGGATCTAGCAAATGCTACTAAGCGAGATATGTATACGCCATATGCAGGTCCCACTGGAATATTACTGTCCAGAAAGGCATAGTTTACGATGTCGAAATTGTAATCATCTCTTTTGTCATAAAGTCGACGAGAGAGAATGCCCGCTTCGCTTTTATAGAGATATAGATCTAAATATGATGTGCCTGTAGGGCTGTTTGTAGTTTCCTTCAAATCCAGTGAAGGTGGATATATATCCTTCACTGCGTCATTTATATAGCGATTATCCACAGCGAGAAGATCGTCTATATAGCGTTTGGTGAATGAGAAGGAACGGGCTTTGTATGGATCGGTTTTTGAAAGCGCCTACATATAGTCATATTCATAAGAGAACAGATACAGGTCAGCCAACAGGGGTGCACGATTAGTACCCATTAGAATACCTATATGCTGCTGATGTATTGTGTTGCCAATTTCACATAAATATTTTTAATGAGAAATTCAAGCAACTCTATAAACAAAGAAACATCCCATGAATGATATCTCTTGTATGTGGTAGAGCTCAAGGATGCTTTATGGCTTCCGACATTAATATATCTACGATCAGTTTTCTTGAACACAGATACTATTAATGAACTTAGACGGTCAATAAGGTCCTGATGAGGGATTGTAGTATAGTGAGTCGAGAAATCCCATGTGGAGACATGTCTGTACGGTGTGTGACCTTTAGCATCAAGTTCTTCCGTAAGACATTTTGAGTTTTTCAATATCCACATACATTCAACGCCAGAGTTCTTAGAAATAGTAGCGCAATATCTTTCCCAAAATGCTTTTACCTCCTGAAGGGCCCTCGTCAATAGGGTTGAAAGAAGCTTGGTGGTGCAGCTTCTAGAACCAGCTATGAGTCTAGCTTTTTATGGTGATTTATGCATTTTGGGAGTCCAGTATAGTTTTGGTATGTCGTTATGATTGGTTGGAAGACAAATACCTCTTTCCCTGAGAAACTGTTTGTGATTGTAAAATAGATCTTCCAGAGTAAATACAGTTTGGGAGTAAGTAGACGTATTTGATGAAGATATTTCTACACTCAATTCTTTAACCAGCACCTGGTAATAGTAATATTTACATATGAATATTATATTATTCGGAGCTTTGTCTGCTGGGACTATGACGAATTTACTCTGGAGATTTTCTTGCGAATTGAGGTTTCTCAGTACTTGTTTTGCTTGGGGAAGGGTACTTCTGTCAATATGGCGGATTGTTTCAACGACCTTGCTCTTGGTGAGGTCCAGCCAATCAGCGAGTACTGTAGGTTCAACTTTTTCTCGCTTAGACCAATATATAACGTACTGTTCCAATGCAGACAGGACTATCTTCTGGTCGGCCTTAAAAACACGCAAGAAAACGGCAAGTCATTTCCGGACAATTCTCCGGTTCAAATTAGATCATCAATGACATTGACATGAACCGACATACATAATTCAACTATTCGGCCCACTGTGAGGAATCGAACCGATAATACAACCGTAATAGTAATGGAAGTCTATCCAGGCCAGTTTCCTCTAACTCTCGACATGGGACCAGAAAATGTCCCTCCTCAATTCTTTTGTCCTCGATCCCGTTGATCTGGGGTCACGAACTTGGTCAGATGTTATGCGTGGATTACTGTGACTTTTTTAGACGATGGCGACCTAACTGGTCGCCGAGGTTAATCTACATGTATCATGACGTCAAAAAACCAAAGTATGCATATATATCGGTAATGGTAATTACTAGATGTGCGTTCCACAATTAATGATGTGCGACTAAAAGCAGTCATGGGTTAGGGTCTTCGGCCATAAATAGATGTAAAATCTTTAACAAAAACCCTGCAAAAATATATATTTTCTAAATGGACACACTCGTGTCATTATCTCAGGAGACAATTTAGCTATTGAAATTAAAAACGAAAGGCATGCAATCCTCCTTAAACCTTCTTCAACTTTTCTAAAAAATTTCATAAAATGTATGAAAATGTGTCAAATTCGACCCACAACCTAGAGAAAACGTAAAAAATGATTTTCTTTTATGCATTTTAAAGTGTTTGCCGTCCGACGGACAATTGGTGAAAAAAACCAGGGGGTCGACCTACATGTATATATATAGATTAGATTACATAGATTACACCCTAAAGTATGTATCATGCATCCTGATTTCCCATACTAACAGATCGTGAGCCAACAATAGTGTAGTCCACATCCGCTGGGGCAATTTTGTAGACTTCGTTTTTTGAAAGCCTATACTCTCTAAAAAAAATTGAGTGAACTGTTCCACTCTTATGCTTGAGTGAATGTCACTCAAGTTGAGTGCATTTAACTCAAGTTGAGTGAAAAGTAACTCAAGTTGAGTGAAAATCTCACTCAAGTATTGAGTGGGATGAATTTCCACTCTTACTTGAGTGAAATTTCACTCAATTTTTTTTAGAGAGTATCATATGCCCAGTTGGAAACCACTTGTTTGGATTCTGGATTTTTCGGACTTTGAAACACTGACATTGTGGTACGAAAATCAATTTCTGAAATGAGAAATGTAAATAATAATTTTGTATTTTAGGAAAGGATATATAATGCAATGAATGACTATAACACATTTAAACATGTTTGAGTTGATTATGACGTCACCATGACATCATAATTTGACAATATTGTTCAAAGGACATTTTCGTCCTCTTTTGAACTTCGCATTTTTTCCTGCTCAAATCACCTGTAAATGTATTAGTCACGCATTATTGATGATCGAAGGTCATTTACTTTATCTTCATGAAAACATAAATCGAATTTATAAGCAGTAGAACACAATTTTGAAAATTGGTATTAATGAGATTACAGGGCATCTGATATAATCTCATAGGAAGGATCCACGTATTTTACCTTATTGTCGACGTTGAGTCAGTTTATAGAACATACATCTCTAAATATTAAAGCACTTTACCATAATGACACACGTGGTATACTACAATAAAGTCATCTGGCATGCACTTGTCGTTAATAGATTGGGGGAAAACGATATAGATAAACAGGGCCATGAGTGGTATAGTTAGTCACTGAACCTAACTTTTCTTCATTGAAATAATGATACCCCAAGTTTCTAAGGCACAGAATTAAATATAAGGGTTCAAGTCTGTCCGTTGCAATCCGAAGTGTTATCACACATATGAAGGGATGATTACGTCCAAGTACAGTATTAAAACATAATTTCGTAAACTCACACAGTATAGTTCAGAACATTAGCCATTGCACACAGACCTATTGCATATATAGCGTCCACATATACCGTTAGTCTAAATTCCGCATAATTCTAATCTATACGAACGCTCTGTATGGGTAACAAGTGTAAGTGCATATACATGTATTTAAATGAATTCCACTTGTTCCTGTTCTCGGATTTCATGAGAAGGCAACAGCGCTATCCGGTATAAACGGCCCATTTGTACCCCTATCTCCTCTATCGTTTCCAGGGTAAAATTTGAGGACAGCTGGCCCCTAATAAATCTCCCGGTGATCTGTCCTGGGGTTAAAGCACAGAGGCGCGGCGTACATGTTTGTTTCAGGGTATGGCGTTCGGGTTATTATTATTTCATACACAGTTGGAATTGTCAGACGAAATAGGTCTTTCGATTATGGAAGCGAAAATTCTTTTATGGGCAACGGCTGAATATTGAATGTCGAATCTGACGCTTGCTAGTGCTGATTTAGTTTTAGGGGTAGGCTAACGGTTAGATGGGCAATCTGATCCTCTTACATCGGGCATTGAGAGCAGTTTTATTGATACAGTATTTGTTCCGTATATTGCCTAAATACCTTCATATATCGTGCTTGTGTGTTGTCTGCAGATTGTTGTTCTCGTCTTTCATGTCTCTCTACCAACATGTCATCGGAAATGCGCAGATAACCGAATTGTACGACCCGAGAAATCGAATCTAACTCGCGCATTTGATCTGTATCGCGACCTATCTAGAGGTCATATTCCCCACTCCCGCCCCAGAGTCTACTTTAGCAAAATACCGTGCGTGTGTGCATTTAACTTCGTTTTTCAGTCATATTGCGACGAACCAACTAAGCACCACCCAGCCAGGTTGTGTTTCTTTTGCTCCAAAGAAGAAATCTTTGAACCAGAGACCCGCCATCCATCTTAATGAGAAGAGTACAAGAAGACAGCCTTACACATGTGTGTCGTTTGCGGAAGAATATAAAAGAATCTGGTAAGAAAGTATGAGATTGATTGGCTCTCGAGTAATTGTTCTAACACGGTATGTGCTTGGTTGGCTCTCGAGTAATTGTTCTAACACGGTATGTGCTTGGTTGGCTCTTACTCTTTAAAGTCTATTCTCGACATTTCAAAATACTGATTTCACTTGTAAAAGCTGAAGTCCGATAATACAAAAAAATATTCCAAAGACTCCTGCGTGCTCAGGGAACGAATTTATGCCATACTTCCCTCAAACAATCGATCTATGCCGGCATCTAATGAAGTTAATGTTGTTTAGTATAATCCATCTCTATCGCTTATTCATCGGTAGTTTCTCGTCAAAAAGACATCTGACATTTTCGAGATATAACCTTACTTCCACAGGATCATACATGGTCATAGAGGTCAAAGCTCGAATGCGGCGAGTAGAAGATGATTAGAGACTTCAAAAACAACGTATTATGTAATACTCCACAAAATAGTGTTTTTGTTACTTAATATGTGATAATCCCTAATTTTTTTACATAATATGTTTTGTTACTTATGAAGTAATAATCCCCGTTTTGTTACTTCATATATAATACTCCTTAAAATAGAGCATCACCTCAGTTCTATTTTTAGATCATGACATCATTGGGAAAACCCTTAGGGTCGGAAGGGTGACCTTTTGACCTGGATGTGACCTTTGATCCGCGCGCACAATCCCGGATAATCCGCGCGCGCGTCAGGATAACGCGCGCGCTGCGTGCCGGCCCGGTGGTACATAATATGTAGTATCCCCTGTTACTTAATATCTACTGCTCATTGTTTTGTTATTTAATACTCCTTGTGTTCATATATAAGTTCTGTTTATAGAGCAACACCTCAGTTCTATTTTTAGATCATGACATCATTGGGAAAACCCCTGCTCTATTGTTATTGCCTGCTCCTTTGTCTTTAGTTCTCGACAAGTACAGACGCGTCTAGGCAGAACAATGGTCTCCTCATAGACGAAGAGCGATGAGTCACGCTATCGATTGTCATCATAGCTAAAATTTTATCTGCCCACAGTATTGCGAAAACCCGTGTTCTTTTGTTATTGCCTGCTCCTTTGTCTTTAGTTCTCGACAAACGTGCCCCCGTGGTGAGTCATACTACTGTTAATACTCCTGTCCCTTTGTCTTTAATTCTCGACAAGTACAGACGCGTCTAAGCAGAACAATGGACTCCCAAGAATCAGTCTGTGAATGTGTAAGTATATGTAGTGATTGTTAGTGATTATGTGATTGCATCAGTGATTTAGTGATTGCATCAGTGATTGTATGATTATGTAAATGATTGCATCAGTGATTGTATGATTATGTAAATGATTGCATCAGTGATTTTGTGATTGTGTAAATGATTGATTCAGTGATTTTGTGATTGCATCAGTGATTTTGTGATTGCATCAGTGATTGTATGATTGTGTAAATGATTGTATCAGTGATTTTGTGATTATGTAAATGATTGCATCAGTGATTTTGTGATTATGTAAATAATTGCATCAGTGATTGTATGATTATGTAAATGATTGCATCAGTGATTGTATGATTGTGTAAATGATTGCATCAGTGATTTTGTGATTGCATCAGTTATTTTCTGATTGTATCAGTGATTTTGTGATTGCATCAGTGAGTTTGTGGAAGATTGAATGAATCCCTCATTACGCGGATTATTGAATGAATGAATGATTCCCTCATTATGCGTATTATTGCATTCAGTGATTGATTGAATCATTAATTAACTGGGTGATCGGCTGGACTCACCTTGATACACGAAATTATCCCCTGAACTAAATTTAACAGCTATAACTGCCTGGTTTGATAAGTGCAGACGCGTCTAAACAGAACAATAAACAATAAACAAAGAGCCATGAGTCATACTCTACATTGTCATCAATAGCTAAATTTTATCTGCCCACATATACTATCATTCATGTTGTTTAGCGGACAAGTCCCATCCCATAACTAAAGATCTCTCCACAAAGGTCACAGTGTTTCCGCTTTTCGCTTTCTCTACTACTCATTCTGTCTGAATTGTATTACTATAGTCTACCCCCGCACGGTTCAATAGTAGCTCATTTAGAGCGAGGATAGTCCAATCATGCGTACATGATATTGCTTTCTTTCTATACTACTCACCCATTTTTTCCCCTCTCGTTAAATTCAGTCTGTATTATGTTTACTATAAAGTCTGTATAATGGGACCGACCCATGTAACCGTTTACAAGTGACTGAGTGACTAAATATCGAGGGGCATTTTGAAAATATAGAATAATTGTGCATCTCTTTAGTCCCTAAAAGGTATGTTTATCATCGTTGTCGGTTGATTTACTGGTTAATGTATTAACCGTACTGGGGCGGTAGCGCTGAGGGAGGACCACTTCGGCTGTTATTCTTGTCCACCGGTCTTGTTGGGACCCGCCTTACCTCACCGTGTGGGAAAGGTACATTGTCCGGTGACATTATATGGGGAAAACTGGTATTGTTGGAATGGCTGTAAATTACACTAAATGACTGTATCACATTTAACCATGTTTCGTGTAATTATGATGTCAAAATGAGGTCTTAATGAGACATGAACTTCATGATCAATATCAAAAATCACAGTATTTCACCCAAGTCACCTTGCTTCTGACACAATCTTATATGTAATAATGCCCAAAATAGTGTTTTGTTACTTAATATCTAATAATCTCCGTTTTGTTACTTCATATGTATTAGTCCTTTTTATCTCATATGTTTGAATGATTTATTGACTTTTAAGGGCCGCTTCCCTTAGGGATTTCGCGGCCCACCAAATAGATTACATAGGTATTTACATGTGTATTCTTGACTGGAATATATTTTGTCTACACTGTATATATATCAAAAATCACAGTATTTTCACCCAAGTCACCTAGCTTCTGACACAATCTTATATGTATTAATGCCCAAAATAGTGTTTTTGTTACTTAATATCTAATAATCCTCGTTTTGGTACTTCATATGTAGTATTCCCTGCTACTTAATATCTAATGCTCATTGTTTTATTACGTAATACTCCTTGTGTTCATATGTAAGTTCTGTTTATACAGCATCACCTCGGTTCTATTTTTAGATCCTGACATCATTGGGAAAACCCCTGTTCTAATATTAGTACACCTATCCCTTTGTCTTGTGTTCTCAACATGTACAGACTTGCATCTATGCAGACTCCCACAAACAAAGAGCTATGAGTCATTTGCCCACACACTGACGGTATTGGAAAACCCCTATTATATTCCTAGTACACCTATGCCTTTGTCTTTAGTTCTCGACAAGTATAGACACGTCTGTACAGAACAACAGACTCAAAGAGCCATGAGTCATGCTATCATCAATAGCTAAATTGACGAAGTTTGTATTTGCTCAGAGTATTGGGAAAACCCCTGTTCTATTGTTAATACACCTGTCCCTGTCCTTAATTCTCGACAAGTATAGACGCGTCTAGGCAGTACAATAGACTCCCCATAAACAAAGAGCCATGAGTCATACTCTACATTGTCATCAATAGCTAATTGACGAAATTTGTATTTGCTCACAGTATTGGGAAAATCCAACTTCTATTGTTATTTCTTGACAGACAATTACCGTCAATCACACCCTAAACATTCCTACCTGAGAATAATAGAACATTTGGTAATTATGGGGCGGGCGTGAATGCAGCTGTAAGTGTTTGTGGTAAACTTTTTAAGGAAAAGATCACTCCCTCAATAACACTCACACGGGAGACTGGATATGGCATTAGCTCTTTGAAAAAAATATCAGTATAAACTGTAATAACATACTCAGTCAATCATTACGATCTTTTTGAAAACTTAAAATTCTGTATTGTGTATATCCACCATAGTTTTAAAGCAAAATGATATACATGTATTATCATAGCTAACAGCTGTCCAATATTTTACGTGAATTTCAAACCTGTATGGAGCGGATAAATAGCTTCAATTAAATACCTCACTGACCACGATATAATAACCCTATAGAGTAAAATATACAGTGTCCTTTGTTAATGGACCCTCTCTCTCAGCTTTAGAGGAACTCTTTTATCTAAATGAATGCTTGAATGTGTTCTTGCGCGCGCCACATGCCACGTATATTATCATTTAACTCTAAGGGACAATAATAGGATAAACACTCCCTCTTGTGGTTTCTTTGGCTTTCTTTATGACCTATAGGATATTAACCGAGTAGTCCACGCCTTGGTTATAATAGACGAGTTATGATGTAAATATTTATTCATTCCATTTTGCTCGTCACTATGGAAGGGAATTCTATGAGATCTCGGGTGGCTATATTCAGAAGAATTTTACGCAGAATTTTTCGATGGGGTAGATTTGATGCTCCCCGACCTAACGACCACATGTGGGGGTGTTGTTGGAGAACAAAGTCACTATAGTGATACATCCATGTCGACATGTACCCCTTTGTGCAACATGCACGCTTAACCTTGTACGAACCAATTTTCATCCGGCAAACTACAACAACAACACCCTTAGATGTCCAATATGTCGGGCTTCTGTCATCAAAGTTCAGAAAATATATATTTAGATATTAAAAATTATTTATCTCAAGGCTCTTCATTAAGGGCCGCCGTTCAAACTCAAAAACAGAAACTATCTTTCCACAACCTCATGTTTGTGTGTGCGTGTGTGTAGCTATTTGTGTGTCTGCGTTTTTATGACCGATGAGTAATTGATCATGAGTTAATGCATCAGTTTGTGTATGTGTATGTGGAGTAATTATTTATTTTATTGAATAATAGTATGCGTGCACTATCTCGGATATGTGAGATAGTCACTAAATTCCTACACAAACAAGGACTCTTCACAATGGGGTAGCGTGTTATATATTATACACTGCTTTTAATATCTTAATAAGCCCCAAACATAGTTATGGACGCATATATTATATGTAAATATGTGTGTAAACGTTATTTTTCATCATATGTCCTAGCTGTTCCACCTTAGCTTATTTTCCTCCTCACACGTCCTGGGTAAATTACATACAATAAACTCCTGCAATAATACAGATATAGAAAGTTTACCATACATATATTGATACTAAATTTCAACAAAACGCTATTTTTATATATGAAAATCAATATCATCATTTGAGGGAAATATTGTGATTGTTAGTGTGACAGCAGAAATTTCGGCACTGCTGAGTGTCGCAAATCTCGCAAAAGAAGTCAAGAGTTTTGTTGTATTACAGAAGCTGGTATATTATTGTACTCATCGTTCCCACAAATCGCCGTGGCGGTAGTACAAAGTATCGTTGCTCCGTGAAAACTACAAAAAACAAATACAAAGTCTATGTAGCTTTCAGATCTAAAATCGGTACATATCAGTGCGTTTACAAATGGTTACAGAGTCCATGAACGTTACGCATACAAACGTCAATTTACACTAAGAAATCATGCATCATGCATTCGATACCAGGCTTCAAGTTAAACAATAAATTGTCCGCATAATACAACATGACAAAGGACATATACTAACCACCTTGGCTTCTCGTAAGGCTCGCAAAAAACATTAATACAGCAACCCACTGGGTCACAAGCCCGCTCACACAGCTGTTTTTGGCGCAAAAGAAAGCGATAAAGAAAGCTCCTCCTTCGCTAAGGGAGCTCCAGACAAGGGGGATAACTCTAAAGTACAAATCATTCATGACAACCATTACATACCTCCCTAAAATTATAAGCATATAATTTTCACCTTCGTACATATCTACACAGATTTGGGCAAGATTAATATCAACTTCTGGATGGGGCGTTCAAGGTAAGTTATCGGACGTGTGCGTCTACCCTTACTATCGAGTGACGAGTCGCCGACCATGAGCTTCACTTTACGCACGCGCTTGTCCTCATCGCGAGGCGCTTCGGAGACGCAGGCCAAAGGCCAGTGGCAGCGTGGTAGACTCGAATCATTGATAAGGACGATGTCACCTATTTCAAAGTTACGGCGCTCTTTGTTCCATTTTGAACGTACTTGAAGGGTTTGAAGATACTCTTTTCTCCATCTATCCCAAAACTCATTGGCAAGGTACTGCACTCTTCGCCAGCGCTTTTGGCAGTACATATCAGGTCTCTGGAAATCTCCAGGCGGTGGCAATATGATCTTACTTTTCATGGTCAAAATATGATTTGGCGTAATCGGTACCGGAGTGGTAGGGTCGTTGATATTCTCTACCGCAAGCGGTCGGCTGTTCACGATCGCGGCAGCTTCGTGCATGAACGTTCTAAGGGACTCGTCGTCCAGTTGCGTGCCAGCGTGTCTCATCAGCGAGGAGAGCACGCTACGGATAGTACGTATCTGCCGTTCCCAGACACCGCCCATGTGACTGGCTGACGGGACGTTCATCTTAAACTGAATGTAGTCGCACTGTTCCTTTAATAGGTACTGTTGAATACGGTCATGATCAAGCTCTGAAAGGGCCTCTCGCAGTTCTCTCTCTGCACCCACGAAGTTGGTACCCCGGTCCGATCGCAGCTGTCTTATCGGGCCGCGGAGAGCAATAAATCGGCGCAAAGCATTGATAAAAGAATCAGTGCTCAAGGCATTTGACGTCTCAATGTGAATGGCTCGGGAGGCCATGCAGGTGAATAATACCCCGTAACGTTTCATCTCCTTGCGACCTTCCTTGATTATCCATGGGCCAAAGAGATCAGTTCCACAGAAAGTAAATGGTGGGGTGGGCTCTAATCGATCCTCTGGGAGATCTGCCATTTTCTGTTCCTCAACTGGCCTACGCATTTTCCTACAATGCACGCACTTGTGTATGACGCTCGACACCACAGAACTACATCCAATGATCCAGTAACCACTGCTTCTGATCTCCATTGTAGTCATACCACGTCCCTGATGTTCAACACGGTCATGATAGTGCTGCACCAGAAGCTCTGTGAGGTGGTGTTTCCTAGGCACAATCACCGGATGCTTGCATTCAGTTGGAAAGGTAGCTCTCTTGATCCGACCTCCGACTCGTAAGATGCCATCGTGATCAAGATAGGGATCCAGCCGATACAATGAACTGGAACCATTCAGACCCCTAGCACGGTGAGTGGACGCTGATTCAGAGCTGTTGCTAGAGCCACTCAGGGTCTTGATCTCATCCTCAAAAGATTCTCTCTGAAGCAAACGAATTACGTCTAATTCTGCCTTCTGAAGACCATCAACCGAGAGAGATTTGTACGATGGACATGTAGAATTGTCGGCTAGGATTGGCGCATTGCCCTGTCTCTTAGTCTGTACACGAAGTCTAAGACGATGCTTCAGTTGAAGGCAGACAGCCACAGCCATTCTCAAACGATGCCAGCTGGAGAAACGTTCAAAGCGTTTCAGCTCGAAAGGCTGCTGTTTCGAGCAAGATGCGGTTGCTAGCACCTTCGCATGCTTTACTTCTGGATCATCCGGGCTGACAGAAAATGCGGTGTCATCATCCTCCATGTGAATACTATTATTCCTCCAAAGGAAGTCCGGTCCTATCGTCCACTTAGATCGACTCACAAGTTCTTCAGCACTAATGCCCCTGGATGCGTCATCTGCAGGATTTTCGTCAGTTTTTACATACTTCCACTGTGAGGGGTCGGTATATTCTCGTATCTGTTGCACCCTATTCGCAACAAATATATGAAATCTGCGTGATTCGTTACTTATATATCCAAGCACAACTTTGCTGTCTGTCCAATATGTTTCTGTAACGTTGTGCAACTTGAGTTCATCTTGTAGGAAAGCACTAACTTTCACAGAAACCACGGCCGCAGTAAGCTCCAATCGCGGAATGGTAACGGGTTTTAGCGGAGTAA
This sequence comes from Hanleya hanleyi, assembly GCA_036873755.1. Taxonomy (NCBI): domain Eukaryota; kingdom Metazoa; phylum Mollusca; class Polyplacophora; order Lepidopleurida; family Hanleyidae; genus Hanleya; species Hanleya hanleyi. Next base: position 26,986 of record JAVTVY010002176.1, read on the forward strand.
CACGGGCCTTACCTATCACCAGCGAGCAATGGACGCGATTTTGATCATCAACCAAGCGCAAATACGAACATTGTCCGTAACCCCGGGAGCTGGCATCAGAAAAGTGATGCAGCTCGGTGTGTTTCACCTTACCAAAATCCTTGGGTTTGAAGCAACGTTTCAGTTCTAAGGCTTCCAGATGGAAAAGATTTCCTCTCCAACGTTCCCACTGCGGACGTAGGGACTCTGAAACTGGGTCATCCCAATTAGCTTGTTCTATACACATTTGCTGCAATATTTGTTTACCTGTCAATATCACAGGGGCCACGAACCCAAGAGGGTCGTATATCGAGCTAACAGTCGATAAGATCCCACGACGTGTCAACGGTTGGTCCTTAAGAATGATCCTAAATCGAAAGGTGTCAGATTCAATGGACCATTGGACACCAAGAGCTCTTTCGACAGGTAGCATATCATGAAGTAGATTCTGGTTCTGTATTCCGACGGCACGGTCTTCTGGCGGAATCGCAGCAGTCACCTCTCGAGAGTTGGAAACGAACTTGTGAAGTTTCAATCCACCTCGAGCGCACAACTGTTTACTGTTTTCGATCAACTGGATCGCTTTCTCGATTGTAGCAGTAGACTTCAGACCATCGTCTACATAGAAGTCGTGTCGCACAAAGTCTGCCGCCTCGATGCCAAATTCAGCCTCATTATCATCTGCGGTCTGTTTTAGCCCAAAGTTTGCACAACCAGGAGAGGAGACGGCTCCAAAAAGATGAACCTTCATCTTGTACTCCACAGGGCTTTGCATGTAGTCTCCATTGCTCCACCATAAGAAACGGAGAAAGTCACGGTGTTCTTCGTTCACCTTAAATTGATAAAACATTTGCCGGATGTCGCACATGAAGGCGACTGGCTCACGTCGGAACCTGCACAGCACACCTTGGAGGCCATTGGTAAGATCAGGGCCCTGCAACAGATGGTCATTTAGGGACTCGCCTTGACATTTCGCGCTACAGTCAAATACTACTCTGATCTTGTCGGGTTTCTTGGGATGGTATACCCCGTGGTGGGGTATGTACCATACCTTACCCTGATCACCACAGGTTTCGGAGTCGGGTACCCTCTCTGCAAGGTCGTTGCTTATCACATCCTCCATAAAGGAAACATAGTCATGAGAGTACTTGGGATTACTCAGAAAACGTCTTTTCAGCATCATTAACCTATGCATCGCCATGGCCTTATTGTCAGGTAAGTTAGGTTCCAATTCCTTGAAAGGAAGTGGCATCTCATAGTGTCCATCTTTGCGCATGTGGATGCTGGAGGAGATCTTGTCAATAAACCGGTGATCTTCCTGAGACAGAGACGTTTGACGGGATTTCCTCTCGCTGAAATCCATCTCCATCATTCGCACAACATCCACAGGATTTATAACTTCCTTAATGGTGGTTCGAAATGCAAAGGAAACTGAAGTAGGCTGCTCTCTGGATGATGCATACCCTTCGCTGGCACGAGGATACATCTCAGGGGGTACTTCGCAAGTCAGAATCCGATGACTTAGGCCGATGTGATCGCAACTCTCAGCGTTGAGTTGTCTCTGATCAACAATACCCACAATACCCCAGCCAAGATCAGTACGTTGCCCGTAGGGTTCGTTCTGAGCAGTTGAAATAACTTCTCGTGGTGCCAATGCACGCGAACAATTATAGCCAATCAATAAACCTACTGGTACATCGGCCAGTGGCAATAACTTTGTGGCTATCGTCTTCAGATGTGGCCATCGATCGGCAGTCTGCGGAGTCGGAATATGGTCACGATTGGCCGGCATGATGTCTCTCGTATAAGAGGGTGGTAGAGAGATTTGGAGATCGCTATCATGTCCACGCACAATCAAACCATCGATTTTCCGGCTGTCGATCATCTCATCATGGCAGCTCATCGTGGATAGTCGCAGCTTAACGGTAGGCCCACTAATACCCAAGCTGTCGCATGTCTCGTCCAGGACAAAGGTCGTATCGGACTGGGTGTCCAATAGGGCATACACCATGTTCGCATGGTCAGGATTATCTCTGTGAGAAATCCATACAGGCACAATCATAGAGCTCTTAGCACTGATTGTCGATTGGTTAAGGTGACTGACCGCCGAATAAGAACTTGTCGCAAAAACTTCTCCCTTACTCTCGTCTTTGCTCTCATCCCGACGATCTCCATGGAGTGATGTGGGATGACGTTTAGAGCAAACAGAACAAGTCTTCCTTTGTTTACACCATTTCGACCTATGCCCTTGGCGTAAACAACCAAAACATAAGCCTTTTTCTTTGGCGAAGTCCTTCCTCTGTTGTACGGATTTCTGCAAGAACGACTTGCACGAATCAATGTCGTGACGCTGCTTACACAGAGGGCAGGTGTTGGCATTATCGGGTGATGGCACGTTCGTACCTGTAGCAAATGTGCTCGCGCCTGCGGATCGCTTCCTCTCGTATTTCTCAGTTTTCCAAGTCACCGGTGATTCTGTGGACTTGCCTGTCTTAATTGCCTGTAGAGATGTGACAGGGTCACAGGCGATGTTGGCTTCTCTTACGATGAAGCTAACAAACTCTCCAAAAGGCGGGAATGCGTGTTGCCGATCTTTCCATTCAGACACTTTCCTACCCCAACGCAGAACAAGCCACTCTGGTAGCTTCGCTAGAATCTTGCGATTTTCACGGTCGTCATTTAGAAACTGTAGACCTTGGATGGTTTTAAGCGCTGTGTTACACTGCCTCAGAAAATCCGCAAATTTTCGAAGAGCTTGACCGTCTCGAGGGGGTATTTTGTTCCACGATTCAAGCTTGTCACGAAAAGCATTTGCGACAACAAACTGGTCGCCATATCGCTGCTCTAGAAGCTTAATAGCTTCGTCGAAAGCTTCGTCATTGGTTAACAGAAAGTAACCCTCTACAGCCTCCTTGGCGGGTCCCGCCAGATATTTCTTCAAATAGAATATCTTTTCGGCTGGTGGAATACCCTTCCGACCTATTAAAATGTCAAACGATGACTTCCAGATCGGATATGCGAGTGGGTCTCCAGTAAAGGTGCCAGGCTCAGGGGGCGGAAGGCGACCAATACTAATCTGTTCGGTCAAAGTATTCACAACATCGACCAGCGAATCATTTGGCTGAACCATATAAGTCGATGTTGGGTGTTGTACAGGCCATGTGTATGCGCTTCTGGGCACAAATTCCTCTGAATATACATTAGGGCGCATTGGAGTTGGTTCCGGAACTTCCTTTTTTGTATCTACTCGTGCCGCTGTCAACACGTTAGATCGCATCGGTGTTGACGCAGGAATATCAGCAGTTTCATTTTGACCTGAATGGAACTGTAGATAACGAGTAATATTTTCAGCGGTAGTCATTTGCTCATTAGGCAACTGCGGTTTAGCATCATTATCATGAAGATCGTCAAGTCCCTCCACATTCGCTATAGCCTCGAGCTTAGCTTCAGCCATGCCTAGCTCTTTAATCGTTTTAGCCCGCTCGAATTCAACTCGTTTCTGCTCAAGCTCAACTCGTTTTTGATCCTCTAGATCCATATGCTTAAGTTTGGCCTTAAGTACTGCTGCGTCTGCGGCAGCATCGACACGCTTAGATGCATTGGAAATACGTGACATCTCGGAATGTTTGGACTTAAGAGATAAGCGACTTTTTCGGCTTTCACCAGAAACTCTAGATACTGTTTCCAAACCATTGTCTGTCACTTCTCTTATGCGCTCAGACAGTCGCTTCGCCAATGAGTGATTTTCCCTTTCTATAGCATCAAAATTTTGAAATATTTCTTCCCCATTGCTAACAGAAGGTAAACTACTATAGCGCTCGTACCAGTTGGTCACATCTTCCATAAGAGTACCCACCTTGTCACGCTCCTGCTTCAATGCCACGGCGTCTCGCGATTCGGACATAATTATTTCTAAGTTGGTCGCGCGCCTGCGCCAGGCCGAAATCGCTCTACGGAAATTTTGCTCATACTGGCCGACTTGCCACTCAACGTATTTCTGGGTATGTACCCTTTGTCGCGGGTTAAGTTGCAAATTTTCATCAGGATACCCAGGAAACCCAGAACCTGTATTTACCATGTTTACTTCCTCTTCAGGGCTTAGCTCAGATTTCATAGGAAAAGGGCCATGTATGATATGATCAGGATTTACCTCCCCGTCAGCTATCGTAATCTTACCCTCATCACCATAATGGCTTCGCCAATCATCACCAGAATATGACATGTTGGTACAAGTAGGGGATTAACCTGAACACAGTTAACGTGGTCAATACTTATATTAAGACTATGTAAAGTGAGGGGCAAACAATGATATGCAGAAAATAAATTACCTGTTCTGCACCGAAAGCCAGAAATGTACCAACAATGAAAAATGCTGGGACTACAAGTGATCACAAAGAATAATTCTATCAATGAAATTAATCAATATCAAATGCTATCGGCTATTTCAATGGTACCGTAAACAAATCCACTTTGACTCAATTAATTCTCTCAGTCAATATCAGCTAGATATGGAATTAAATGTATACTTGAAATTCTAATTATATTTGATTCAATGTCACAGAATTATAGTTCATGTATCGTGCAATAATAATTCAGGAATCAAATTTAAATCACTCAGATCAGTTTCAGAACTTAGACTTAGTATGACAGTGAATGTGGTTGTCTTCCAGCCTACCCATCAACTGTAGCTGTATAACCAAAATTGTCAGTTCAGGGGAGACAACTGCTGTAGGAATTTTACAACCTTCACTGCTGTGGTCCAAACTCAGTCTAATGGTACCCTGTATGTCTGTGTTCTTCCGTCGACGACCGCATAGGAACCGGGCATACAGATCTTGTTGTTTGATGACAACATTAAATATCAGGTGCCGCACAGCACGATTGATCACTTTTCCAAATTATCAGTAGACACTGGTGGACCGACATTTGATTTTCTTGAACTGTTACCTGAAACTGCTTATCTAGGTCAACAGGACTGTCTCGGTTTTCAGTCAACAATCATACAATTGTCATATCCGTATCTCTGGATATAACTCTACGAAGAGCAGGGCTCGCACATACACCAACCGTTATGGGAAAGTGTTTTACATTGGCCAGGGGATTTCGCTGTTTTCTGTTATCCTTAACAGAGTGTGGTGTTTTCACTGTGACAGCAGAAATTTCGGCACTGCTGAGTGTCGCAAATCTCGCAAAAGAAGTCAAGAGTTTTGTTGTATTACAGAAGCTGGTATATTATTGTACTCATCGTTCCCACAAATCGCCGTGGCGGTAGTACAAAGTATCGTTGCTCCGTGAAAACTACAAAAAACAAATACAAAGTCTATGTAGCTTTCAGATCTAAAATCGGTACATATCAGTGCGTTTACAAATGGTTACAGAGTCCATGAACGTTACGCATACAAACGTCAATTTACACTAAGAAATCATGCATCATGCATTCGATACCAGGCTTCAAGTTAAACAATAAATTGCCCGCATAATACTACATGACAAAGGACATATACTAACCACCTTGGCTTCTCGTAAGGCTCGCAAAAAACATTAATACAGCAACCCACTGGGTAACAAGCCCGCTCACACAGCTGTTTTTGGCGCAAAAGAAAGCGATAAAGAATGCTCCTCCTTCGCTAAGGGAGCTCCAGACAAGGGGGATAACTCTAAAGTACAAATCATTCATGACAACCATTACAGTTAGACTTTACCTTTTTTAACGAAATTCTGACAATTAAACGGTGATATTATTATTTTGCGGGTGAATGATTGTGTAAATCATTGAATGATTCTTTGAATCAGT
>JAVTVY010002177.1:0-34730 GCA_036873755.1 Hanleya hanleyi
TTTACGCACAAATAACAAGAGCAAAATGCAGCGTTTGACAATCTGGCAGTTATTGATCGCACGTGCGAGCAGCTGAGCAACGCGCGTGCATCAGCCATCCGTCGTGCAGCAGTACAGACTAATCGATAAATTGTAAGTCTCAAAGCGTACAAAATAGACCTGTCACATACTCCCCTGCTTAATGGTTGCCGTCCCTGGCAACTACAAGATTTGTCTAAGTTACAACATCAGATATTATATATATATGTTATTAACCTATTAATATTATATTTACAGGTTAACAGTTTGGTGATACACCAGCCATCATCTGTGCCAGAAGGAGCTGGGTTTTCGCTATATTGGCAATAGTCTGCTGGTCCATTTTTTGCGGTTCATCAGCAACTATCTCCTCTCGCATAGCAGACCTGGGATAGTTATAAGGATTAGGATGTTTGCCAAAGTTCACCCTGGCAGAGCGACGAGGTGAAGGAACTGTCACTGGCTGCATAGGCTCCTCAGTAACAGTACGTACAATGTCCGGTGTGCCAGATTCTTCTCTACTATCGCCCAAAGTAGGATGCTCCCCTGTTCTGAGGCTGGTATCGGGTATCAGGTCTTCATTTCCATGATGATCAAGAACCATTTTCACGTCTTCCTGCACAGATCCCACAGGTTCAGTTACCTCAGTTACCTGCCGGTGGCTAGCCTCTTCTCTGTGCACACTTGACGTCTCACTTGGTTCCACAGTAGTACCATGTGGACAAATATCTTCGGGATACACGACCACATACTCCAATTCATCATCACTGGACTCTGAAGATTCACCATCTCCATGGTCACCCTCAATAACAGTGTCCTGTCTATTCATATCAGGCACAAGCATTCCGGACTCCAACAAATCGCGCCTGGTCACAGTCTTTGTATGTCCAGGCGAAGCAGTAGGCTCGACGACGTACACATGACCATTTGGGTCAGGCCGCTTCACGATTCTGTACGGAGTCGAATCCCAGTAATCTTGTATTTTATTTCTCCCTTTTACAGTGCGGTTCCGAAGGAAGACCCTGGCTCCAACAGGTAAGTCAGTTTTATCAGCTGTCTTGTTAATACGTTCTCTCCGACGCAGAGCTTCTTTTTCAGTTTTAGCCGATGCCAGGTGGAACGCTGCACTCAGTCTCTCCTGGTGTTCTGTAACCCACTCGTTGAACGTACCACTGGATTCATCTTCATTTGATTCAGCACCCAATAGATAATCAACAGGTAACCTTGGCTCCTGGCCGAAGAACAGAAAATATGGAGAGTAGCCGGTAGATGAATGCGGAGTAACATTGTAGGAGTACACCAGTTCTGGAAGATACTCTGGCCACTTTCGCTTCTTCTCAGAGGTAAGGGTCTTGAGTCTGTCATGTATAGTTCGGTTCATCCTCTCACATTGTCCATTTCCTTCCGGATGGTATGGTGTCGTTCGACTTTTCTGAATGTCATATGTTTTGCAAAGTTCCCGAATTACTTCACTCTCAAAGTTACGACCTTGATCACTATGTAACCTATATGGAACGCCAAAGCGGACAAACCAGTCTTTCACTAGCACTTTTGCTGTAGTCTTGGCGGTTTGGTCTTTGGTTGGTATGGCCTGTGAGAACTTTGTGAAAACATCTGTTAATACAAGCACATTCTCAATGCCACTGGAAGAGCGCTCTAAGACAGAATAGTCCATACACAAAACTTCAAGCGGTTTCTTAGCAATCAGGTTACCAACTGAAGGGTGGAGCTTCTTCCCAGCTTTTGCTATGGTACATCTCTTACATTGATCACGGTACGTAGCGACATCTTGATTAATACACGGCCAGTACACTCTGGTTTTCAAGACGGCAAGAGTACGCTCCCTTCCTTGATGACCATTGTCGTCATGTACGGACTTCAGTACCCACTCTCTGAGGGCTTCTGGTACTATCAGCTGATCGATCTCGATTCCGGCATCTTTAATGGTTCTGTACAGCAGACCATCCTTCTCCTTTAAACGATTCCACGATTGGAGGAGTTTACGAGTTCTCTTGTCTTCTTTACGAAGCTGACGACCTGATGGCGGAGTCTGGCGTTCCCAATGTGTCCGAAGTCTCGTGATTGACTTATCCACGTTTTGGAGTCGAATGAGATCTTCTCGTGGAATCGAAGGAAGAGTAGCAGTTGCACTACGAGTTTCAACTTGGGATCTTGTCTGGATTTCCTCAATCTTCACAATATGTTGCTCTATCGCAATCCTCAAGTTCCTCGGTACATTTGTTGACAGAGGTTGATCAGTTTTACTGGCGATCTCTTCAAATCTAACAGGCTTTGGCTCATTGGCATGTACAGTTTTCTGACTCAAAGCGTCTGCATTGCCGTTGCTCTTCCCAGATCGGTACTTGATTTCAAATTTGAAGTTGGCTAACTCCGATGCCCATCTTGTCTCTGTGGCTCCTAGCTTCAGAGATGACTGTATATAGCTGAGAGGATTGTTGTCTGTATAGACGACAATTCAGCACCTATCAAATAGTCTCTGAACTTCTCTGTTATTGCCCATTTTAATGCGAGGAGTTCGAGCTTCATACTGGAATAGTTCTGCATGTTTCGTTCTGCAGGTCTGAGTCCACGACTTGCATAACTGATGACGACGGGTCCAGTATCATGCTTCTGCGAAAGCACAGCCCCAAGTCCCTGATGACTGGCATCGACCTCGAGAATAAATGGCTTACTGAAATTCGGGTACCCTAGAACAGGTGCAGATGTGAGACATAGTTTCAATTTCTGGAATGCCTCGTCACAGTCACTATCCCAGATGAACTGTGGTGGACCAGCTGGTGGACTCTTCTTGGCTTTCTTCTTCGTCTTTGGTGATCCTCCGGTCAACTTGTGAAGTGGAGCAGCAATTTTCGCGAAATCTTTGACAAAGCGCCTGTAATATCCGGCGAGGCCCAAGAATCCTCGCAGCTCACGTTCGTTTTTGGGCACTGGCCAATCGTTAACTGCTGAGGTCTTGCCGGGATCTGGAGACACGCCATCTTCTGAAACTATGTGGCCCAGATATTTGGATCTCCTGTGGAACAACTGGCACTTCTGTGGCTTGACCTTCAAGTTGAACTCTGTCAGACGTGTCAGTACCATATCCAGGCGTTTTATAGTTTCGTTAAAAGTTGACCCAAAAACCAAGATGTCATCTAGGTAAATAAGTATAGACTGAAAATTCTGGTCACCAAATGCTTTATCCATGGCACGCATAAAGGTTGCAGGGGCATTGCACAAGCCGAAAGGCATGCGAATGTATTCATAAAGACCGCCTGTCCAAACACGAAAAGCTGTCTTCTCTCGGTCTTCTTCAGCAACTGGGAGCTGATTGAAGCCATGGGCCAGGTCTAGACTACAGAAGAATTTTGCTCCGCCAAGAACGTCCAACGCCTCTTCAATACGGGGAAGTGGGTTTGCGTCTTTGCGAGTTTTCGCATTCAAGGCGCGGTAGTCCACACATAGGCGCAGTTTGCCATCTTTCTTCCTGACGAGGATTATGGGCGCAGCATATGGACTGCAGGATTCCTTAATGATACCTATATCCAGAGACTTCTTTATATACTCTCGGACTTCCTCCCAGTGGTGAGGTGGAACTCTTCTGTGAGGAACCTTGATCGGATAGTCGTCGATCGTGACAATTTTGTGCTCCACAGCATCACAAAAACCGATATCATCTTCCGATTTGCTGAAAATGCTTTGATGTTTTGACAAAAGTTCCAACAGCTTTTCGCGTTGTACAGAGTCAATTTCATCACCAATGTCCATGCGGGATGCCAACTCCGTCACGTCATTGACAACAGAATCCTGAACCTGTACTCCAACTTCCTCGATTTGAACTACACAGAAATTTATTTCATTGCATGTCAACATTGGGGTAGATGTTTCCTCCAAGATGCCAACCGGAGTTCTCGGCTGCAGGTAAATATCTTCATCACTGAAGTTAGCAAGCTGAACTGGTATCTTCCCGGTATGATTGACTGTAACCAGTGCACGACCTGTCAGAATTCCCGACTGCAGTGATGGTATGTGTGTCTCTCCAACAAAGCATGGTAAGTATTCCCTGGAGATGCCGGTCGTACAGATCCTTCCACAACTTTTACTGATCTCGACGGTATCAGGATAGGTCCCCTCCCTGTAATACGGACGCGGCTAACGTTCGACGATTTCTGGACCTCAACCTCTTCATACAAAGCAAGTGCATGCCCCCACTGAGCTCTGTCGGAACCTGTCTGTGTAAAAATAGTATCAACGTCGGATGTTTGTGAGATTGTTCTTTTCATTAATCGCAGAATATTCGAACCAATAACGCCCGGTACATGTTTCTTGCGTTCACCTAAAGTTCCTTCAATGTCTATAACAACTAGGAAACCCATGTTTGCGAATGAATGTCCGAATGCATGCAGATCGAGTTCTATATAACCAAAGAACGGTATTGCCAGTCCATTTGCCCCAGTTATCTTGATGAAAGAGGAAACATCGTGAAGTTCTCCCTCTTTCGTCAGGTACTGCTTGAAAAAGGACTCCGTTACCGTGGAGACCTGGGCCCCGGTGTCAAGGAGACATCTGATATTGACAGGACCAAGTTTCACAGTAACCTCCGGACAATCACCGACTGCCTTATCTATCCATGAGCCTGCATGATTGGACATTACGCCTGCCGTGTGGCTCTTCACGGAAGGCGATCCTAGTTTAAACGTTGATTGTTGGAACTGTCCCTTGAGTTACGAAGTGGACAGGTCCTCTGTAAATGCTGAGTGGAATGAAAGATGTAACATGCTCTCCGACCAGACTTTGTCTTCTGTTCCTCCACAATGTTCAACATCTTGTCAATCTGCTCTTGTTGACGAGCCATTTGCTCAGATTGTCTCTTGATGAGGCTGGAAATATCTTGATAATCCCCAGACATTTCATGGACAACAGCTTGTTTCGGCTTTACTTGTTGAGATTTTGCACCATTTCCAAGCCAATCGACAGCCCGGTCGCGAACGTCAAAGAAGCTCAAAGTTGGCGACTCTATGTTCAATCTTCGCAGCTCTCTCTTCAGTCCCTCGTCCGCGACTGCTTCTGCCAACCGTCCCTTAAGTGCACTGTCTCGGCTTGGCGCAAATGACGCATCGAGTTGAATGATTCTATCATATAGATCCACTAGCTCTAATGAGCAAGCTAGCAGATCTTCACTTGTACCTTGCTTGTATGCAAAAAAGCGCTGCTGTAATTTTGGTAAGTTGTCGCCATCTCCAAACACTTTGATCAGGGTAGAAAATATCTGGCCTGGTTTCTTCACAATATCACCGCCACGACCAATAATTTCCCTCTTCGCGTTCCCAGTCAAATGTTCAATAACGAAGGCGGCCTGTTCCTGAAGAGACAACTTCCGGATGCCGAGATGGGCCTGAACATCGCACACCCATTCGTGTACAGTTAAATCCGAAGCTTTCTCCGGTCGACCGCGGAAAAGTTCTAATTTTCTATTTGAATTGATAATGATTGGACGACAACTGGCACTTTCCTGCTGTTGACTGCTATCAGGTTGGTTTTGTATATTTTTCATAGATTTTATTAATTCTGTAGCTTCAGCTAACTGTCCAATTTTAGCCTCAGCGGCGTTCTCTGCCTCCTTGAGCTGCATTTCCATCTCCGCAGTTTTCGTTTCAAATCTTCGACCTCAGACATTTTGACAAAGTTTTACAAATATAACCTTTTCAATACTGTTTCATATATGCATACATTTGATTTTTGAATGCCATATGGTCTTCAAACATTTCTATATACAGTCTGATCTTCAAATTTACAACTAAGTATCATTGAAGAAATACTAATCATAAAGGCTGTGTATATACATGTATGATTTACCAGATTACACCAGAATGACCTCTACTATTGTGATGACGAGTTTCCTCTCCTCACACGACGGCCCATTCTGTTCCACCATCATGAGGGCGCTTGTCATCCTCACTAGAATCTTCCGTCGTTGCCACACAGACCAGAAACCATGAATCCTACCGGCGACGCCAAATGTGATCGTAGGAAACGAACAAGTCCAAAGTTCATCAAGATGTTCTTTTAATATAGTCCATGGAGGTAGTACTAGTATGACACAGTGTGGACGAAATAAATTTTGAAACACCTGAAAAACTCTGCCAATGAAAAGTATACAGAGAGTATATTAGAAACAGTCTATAGCGTAGTGTTACAACATATAGGCGTTCGTAATAAAGACTTTTCATACAGTTGAACAAGTAGCATATGTAGTAACATTGCTCGTACTATATTACTAGTGTATAGTAAAACGTCTCGACTTTTATAGTTTCCTCAGATAGAGGTAAATGGAAATGCTTAACAAGGTAACCATGGTAACGTATGCAAATTTATACAATAACGAATAAAATGTGAATAGAATATGTATGTGATACATGTTGTCCAATGGTAAGTATTGCTTACAAATATATATAATGAAATATGTAACGCGTTATATTAATTTATACATTAGGGAATTAATGTGAAATATGAATACAATGCAATGAATTCATATTGTCGAAATTTAATGGACAGATTTTCATAAATGGCTTGAGAAATAAATGTGAAATGTCTATATGTTGTACATATCGTCGAACGGTAAAGTATATGCAAATTTAAATGATGCGTAATGAACGTACAGTATGTATGTGATACATGTTGGCATGGTGACGGATATAACTTAACATTAGTAATGAATGTGAAATATAAGAAAATATGTATGTGGTACATCATCACATTACAGTGAGCGGGATTCTAAATACCAGATTCAAATAATTAATACATGTACAATGAATTATTCATTCATCGTGTTTACATATCGTGTCACATTAGCCGTATCTCATATAGAGACTCACCGGTACACAGTGCTATCTGGACACCACAACCACCGTCACAAAGACACGCGTAGATCGCCTATCTCATGGCACACAGACACACCAGCGTTGGTGAGCTTGCCACCCAGTCAATCCACCCTGACAATTAAATAATTAAATGTGTGCCAACAATACGTACAATTGTATCAACTGGAATGAAATAAATTACATTTATAACAGTCAGAATAGTACGAAGTGACAATTGCATCACCAGTCAAGTTAAGTTATTGATACAAATAATTCTATTGAATAGGCAAATATATTGGAAGAACGACAGCAGCATTACAGTTTGCCAGGTTCATTATTTACCATTTGTCAACAAGAGTTATCTTTAATTAATTAATACATGTAGCTTCAATTTATCAACCAATAAAGATTAGTAGTTTTGACCCAATAATAATGACTTCGTGTTCTCATTTACCTCTATATTTATATACTAATTATTATTAATTAATTACTACAATATACACTAATTATACAACGTCTCTTATACATTATGGTATGGCGAACAAGTGTTTACCTCAAAATATAACACGATGGTTGGTTTACATGATAATGCAGCAACGTGTGCCTGTCGCCAATACACCTGCAACGCGCACAAAGTAAAAGATCGTCAATCGGCACAATATACAAGGAACTGTAAATAAATGTGTGATATGCACGCTCACTAGTACAGTACAAGTCTATTTCGATATCTTACACCAAAAGTTACGAAAACAACAGATATCAGAGATGCGAAAATTCGCCTTCACTGATTTACCGTTGAGCGGTGTACATATTTCGACACTGCGTCACTGCGTTTGTTACACAAATGTACTTGAGAATATAGCTCAAAAGTTATCAGCAAGCGAATATTATTTACATGAAGTGATAAACAGAATATTTACCTATTATTCTACAGTTTCTCCAGCTCAAATATGTCTTTGTCGTCCTGTCCAAAGATTTACGCACAAATAACAAGAGCAAAATGCAGCGTTTGACAATCTGGCAGTTATTGATCGCACGTGCGAGCAGCTGAGCAACACGCGTGCATCAGCCATCCGTCGTGCAGCAGTACAGACTAATCGATAAATTGTAAGTCTCAAAGCGTACAAAATAGACCTGTCACATATGGAAGCAACCCTGCCCATATATGTTAGCAGTTGCTGTTTCATATCGCGTTCCATGTATGTGTAATTGGTTCAAGGTGATGGCATAGATACCTTACATGACCGAGTCTACGGTATACAATTTACAGCAGTTCATAACACCTGTACTTCGCCGAAGAATAGACGGTGAAGTATGAGATATCTCTCCACCTCACCTGCTCAGACTTCATCATTAGGTGATCGATCAAACCTGGGATAAAGTATTGTCATATTGTATCCCAAACTCATTAAAACTTGGTGTAGAATATGGCCTTCGGTTGCTCATTGTCTTCTATTACTTTCTAAAGTTCCATCAAAATGATTCAATTGAAAACCCGTTGGAACCCTCGTCTACATTAATATTTTCTTGGCACTTGGTAAATTCACACGAATCGAGCCTATACGGAGAACACAAACTGTATGTTTAGAGTAGATAAATCTGTTCTTGATCCTAACTGGCCGAGGAGGTTTGAGGCTGTAGGGAGTGGCCATTTCACCTACCCTTGAATATTTTTCTTACTTATTGGGTTAGGTGTTTGAAACTTTCCACAATATATCCTGATGTCAGGCTCTACTAGAACAGGTAAAGTGTCTAGGTAAATGTAACAAAATGGCCGCTCTGAATACATTGTTGTAGTAGCCGAGTATTACTGTGGCGGTTATACCCACCATAAACACTAACTAATAAGGGTTAGCATCCTAACAGTGAAACTTCGTACTTACCTTCGGGACCAGTTGGTGGCTTTTCAGCGGCACGTCTTACAGGTTCCAAGGTTTCACAAAGTCTGCCGTTTTAGGGGTCTCCGGGAATTGGTCACTGCGCATGCCGATGTTCTCGGCAATCTCCGCCGGAGCCGTTCCTACCACACTCTTCCCTCTAATAATTTTTGGATCCCTGGTCCTACTGGGAATGGTGTAAAATGGCATCGTCCCTCCATCACTGGTGGCGACGATAATCCAGATAATACATCCATCTTCCCAAAGGGCCTTGCTACTCGTTGTTGGGTGGCAATAAGGACTGTCAGATGGAAGTTTACTTCAGACGAGGTAGGACCCCACTCTAATCCAGCTCTCCACAAACTAGCTAAAAACCCCCCAATACCCCAAAAAGCTATACGCTAAAAATCCAGATTTTTTTTGTTAAAATAACCTACAATATTCCTCCTATCCTTCAATTTAAAGATTACTCTATAATATTCCTCCTATCCTCCATTAAAAAATACATATATATATATATATATACAGACCCTTCCCCCTTAAAAAAAAACTAGCATGTACCCTCATATCGAATTGTCAATGAGCCACCCACCCTAATTCGGGCGGACTGATTCTCGACATTCCTTGTTATCGTAAAATAAAGGCACTACTAAAACCCCAAATTTAATCCCAACCCAAAACTGAAACAAAAATATAAAACAAAACCACCTGTTAGCAAACCGTCCAATGCTCACTATAGGTCTACACCTCCCATTCTAGGAGGACGTAAATCAGGATATATTTTTTTTTTTTATACAGAGCAAGCCTTGCCCTTGCATAGGCCTCAAATTTGCTCCTCCTGACGGAATCTCCCTCCCTTCAATGGCACCTCCTCCTGGTTATCTTCCAACGAGGCCCTGGTCGTCGGCCACACCCACATGCAATCATAGAAGCAGCCCGAAGAAACGACAAGCATTCCTCCGAGCTACCTCCAATACCACCATCGGTGCCATGTTACGGCAATGAGCAATGTGACAGACAACCGGTCCCATAAACCATGGGGAGTTAGGTCTCCGCATACCAAGAGGCGGCAGCAATGGGGAGGCGCCCCAGATCCATTTCCATATAGAAAGGCAAGTGACCTCGTGTCACATGCCTCTGGATCTTGTGGCGTTTTATCTGTCGACGGTACATCAGGCAGAGGTCGCCAGCCGGAAACATACTGCCTTATGCATCCACTACCCCTGATGATGGGGAGGGCACAGGTGGAAGATCAGCTGCCGCTGCACGGAAGGATCCCCAATCGGGGACACAGAACCATGAACAGCGTCATCATCACCCTCGCCAACCCTACCCATCATAGGAATGTCATCTAGGTCCCCCTCTGTCCGAGGACGCTTTGCAGCAGGCAGTTCCACATCGATTAATGTGGAGTCATCTAACTGGAGGACCCCCACCTCCAACTCTGGGGTAGTCTCCAATGAAGCAGATGCACCTAATTCAGTCAGCACCCCGGCTGGGGGTCACTACACAACATATGTTCCATATCTACACCCCTAGCCCTAACCTGGGGGCATAGACCCACTGGACCTGTTCTCCAACCACCCCTACGGCCTGCCCCAAACTCTAAAATTCCCTCCTCAAACTCAATACGCTCCCCCAACTCTTCCTACCCCGCCCAATCTTCTTTTTCATCTTCTATTTTCTGTCAGGGTGGAAGAGTAAAATAAGCAATCAATTTTCTATAACAATCTACACTGGGACCTGAGCCCTCCCACTGTGTTCATGAATTCCAATATTCTATTTACATGATTTACATTTAATCAGTGCGCCAAGTCCACCCCACGTATCTGGCTCTCCGCGGACGCGCAAGACATGTAAAGGACTGTGTCAGACATGCAGCTAAACCAAACGGACGTTAGGTCTACTCCGAGCAATCGTACTCGGCTAGATAATGAGGGGTATGCACTTCGCGTCCCCTCCGTGTCACCACTGGTTGGCTATTGAGTCTCGAATCTAATGGACAGTTAGGCATCACCCGTGGCTCATTTTCCGCGAACAAATTCCCCAAACCCCAGTCTTCATCTGCATCTGTTCATGTTCAATCACCCTGTACCCGCGACTCCCCAATGTATGATTCAGGTTCCGACACCTCTGGCGGCGCCTGTCCCAACGGGACATGATCGACTGCCAGGGAGACTGGCCCGTCCTGCCTTACTGGAGCCCGAGCCCCGCGAAGGGTATCGGATCGGCTGGAAGACCGGATCGATGTTTGCGCGGCCAAGGTATCAGTCTGAGCCTTAACGTGCTCTCCCTGTTCCTCTAATAAAACGTGTCTCCGCTTCCGGATCCACAAGGGTATATCTCGATCCTCACACACCCGCAACATGTCATGGTGCAACACATATCGTCGCTTTCGATCTTCTACACGATAGAGGGCTGATGCTATCACCTCAATCACCAGAAGAGGACCAATGTAAACTGGTCGCAACTTGCGACTCTGACCCACCTTACTCGCCAAATCCCTCCGATACACCAGATCCCCAAGAACTCCACCCGGGTCCCAACACAACCGCCCTGGATGGTGTTGGGAGATATTCCCAAGTGCAGCCAAGTCTCTCTCTGGCCCCTCCAACAAGCATAGGCGAACCCCAGACATGGCAGAATACACACCATCATTTGTCCCCAGCACAAATGTTAACCCAATGTGTAATCGGATTCCGAAATATTTGATGGCATCTGAGTCCTCCCCGTCCCGAGACTCACGAATGTCAGCTGCGCCCATGGGTGGATGGATTCCCCGTAAAAGGGAACTCGTCACCATGGAAATTTGACCAAGGGCTGTCCCTCCCTCTTGTACGGAACCAGGCCTCTCGTTTTAAGGCGCGCGATCGCACTCCCGCACCTTCGCGCTCCTGAACTTGGAACTAGGTGCGCGACTATAGCGCATCTGGCATTTCGCGGTCGTTAAAAAACAGTAAAAGCAGCTAAATTCATTACCAACTTACGTGTGCCATTAAACTGCCTTCCGACAGCAACGCATGTGTTTACGTCCGGTTAAATGGTCCAGCGGTCGAAATAACGCCTGCCTACGTGCCGCCGGCAAGTGAATTTTTCCGGCGACAACTTGTCTTGCAAAAACAATCTACCTGTCGCATGCGGCAAGTAGGATTTTATATAGCAAAAACGATAAAATGCGATCAATTTTCGTAAATACCTTTTAGAAGTCTAGATCTATCTGAAGGAACGGACAATCCAAGAAATAATCCATTGAAAATTTATTTCAAGCCGATCTTTAGCCATTGTTGTTGGACCTTGTTGTTGGCTTTCTCTATCAACATTTCCCGCGACAAAGTTACTTCCGGTTGCGCATCACCTCTTGCGCGGTAGTCCGGTGCATGCAAAAGTAGGACCTGTTATGAAACGGAATCGGACTATCTGATTTTTTTTCTTCCAGTTGGTAAATAATATTGTCGGCTTCTTTTCTTTGGCTTCTATTCACAAGTGGAAGTTTTTCTATGCAGACATTTCAGTTAATTGCTCATTCCAATGGGACTCTGGTGGCTGATTCTATTTTATTGGAATCAGCAATTTACAAGGGGAGACTTCTGATAAATATAAGTAAATATAGTTGGAATACTGGTTAACTCCCCATAAATTTTCATTCTTTAAAAAGGGTGTTAGTTGGATCTAAATTCTTTGATATAATGAGTTCTAATTGCAGAAATTAGGGGAATAGTTGTCTTTGACATATCAATGTTGACATCAACTTTCCACTGGTGCTCTAAGTTTGAAAGAACATGTGTGCCAAATAAAAAAATTAATAATAATATAAATTTAAAAAACACCCACCTCATTTTTTGAAAAGAAAAATTGCAGGAGAACCACTCACTGTCAAATTTCACATCATTATTGGTCACTGTTCGTCTGTTATCAAGGGAGATTAACCCATCACTCGCCTAGACTCATTTAAGGGGTGTGATTTTAGGTGTGCTAACCACACTCCTGAGAATAAATAAGGCGAGTGATTGTCACTCGCCTGTTGTCTCACAAAACAAGAGGCCTGCGGAACCCTCCGTGGACGCGAGATTTTCCACTTCTGGTGTCCCACGAACGTCCGAGTCCCCCAATTGTGGTCCGACTCCCCATACTCGGGAACCCGCGATCACGACTTTTTCACTGACAACTACAGGACGCTCACGGAGATTGGGGTTTCCCCTTCCCGGTTGTCCACGATTGATGTAAGTCCCTACGTTTGTTCCGCTTCCCATTGATAGGGAAATCGTGCCCGAGGACTTCTGTTGTTGGACTGCCCCTCGTATAGAAGGCTCTTTGACGCAACCCGGTATACCAGGCTCGTGGCCTCCACCTCCCTCATCGGGAGGCTGGGGGATGAACTCACCTGGTACCCCGAGAGTGTCCCACATCTTCAAACTTCGCGTTCCCTCAGTCAAATGCCCTCCCACGGCCATGGAGCTAGACTCATCCCTTCCCTCCTGTGTCTCTATATTTCCAGAGGGGGTAGGGGGCTGCCCAAACGAAGCCGTTCCAATTTTGATTTTGACCCTATCACCAACTAGGACTGGGGATTGGTCGTTTAAATGTCCCCCCGGAAGTCGACCCTCCATTAACCGGGTCAGGCTCTGCCTTGGCTTGGTGCAATCGCGGCTAAAATGACCCTCACATTGACAATTGTAACAGACTACTGGTCTCCTTGGACTAACCGGTGAGGAACTACCCACACGCCCACGCATCGGAGACGTAGGTCCCGGTGACCTATTAACGAAACGAGAACTCGGACACTCACTATTTCGGGGCCAACGTCCCCCACAAGTAAAGCAGTTCCCATCAGATGGTGATGGTGGTCGTGGTGTTGATGCACTACGCAGCCAAGTTTCCAGACGAGTCATAATGTCAGTTAGTTTTTGGTTAACCTCAGATGGCCCTTCAGATGGTTGAAAGGTGACCTGGCGTGTCTGCATCCCTTTTCCACCTAAAGCCTTCTGGTTGTGCATAGAGGCGGTAATATAGGTCAATGCATCTTGGACGGTTTTTGGATCTTTTTCTGCCGCCAAGATGGCCGCCGATCGTTCACCACACCCTTTCAGAAAGTGTTCAGTTGCGATGGTCTGCACCACATCATCAGAGACGTTAGGATACCCCTCCCTGGCTAACTGAAGGCAACGGTCCCCGAAATCTTCAAGCGACTGGCCTACTGTTCTTTCCTCACCATATAACTTCCTTCGAATAGAAGCTGGAGGTTCCCTTTGACCGTAACGCTTTTCCAATTCGGAAACCAGACGATCGTAATCCTCTAATACCTCAGAGGAACGGCTACGCAAGAACTCTATGGCACGACCTCGCATGCATTCCATCAGTTTATTTAAACGTCGCTCAGTCGGCCACTGATGACGCCTTGCCAAGGTTTGGAACTGGAACCAAAATTGGTTCCATTTACCAGGTTCTCCAGTGAAGGCATCCATCTTAGGGGGCGCGGGACTTCGTTCACGCCTATGTTGCCTATCAGTGCGACTCGCTCGCTCATCATAGTCCTCTTCACTGCCCGATGTCATGCCTCTCGAAAACGAGCGGTCATAACGACGTCGCCCCCGTTCATGCTGCCGTCGGGGACGCCGTGAGCGATCTTGGTCGCCCCCTGGGCCATAGGAGGTGGTACCCCCCACTCACCATATCGATGTACACTCGCACCACTTCCCTGGTTTTCCAGTAATCCAGACTGCATGTGGGTTAGGGGTTGCAAGACCCCAGCACCGACGTACGTCTCAAAAGGCACCTGAGTGCCACTTGGGTGGCGACTGCTCTTACTTGGCATTGGAGTTGTATCAATCACAGCCCCACTAGATCGCCCCTCTCTCCATGGGGGCAAGGGTGCCCTCGGGTGTCCTGATAGAATTTCCGCATCTGAATGCACCGGCGGTACTAAAGATGCAGGGACACCAAGATCAACTCCAGCGTTTAACAGTTGATATTGGCCAGGGGTAGTGGCGAAGCCTGTACCAGTATACCCGGTAATCGTGTCTTGTCCCCTTAAAGGGGAACGTGATACGCTGGGCAATCCGCCATCCCCACTAGCCAGATTACGAAGAGCATTCTGTTTCCTACGAGCGCTGAACCCTGGGGGGCGCCCTGCCCCATAAATTCCAGACTCTGGAATATTCTTCTCCATGTGACTAATATAGTCATCTTGTCGTGGCCTGCCCCGAGGGAATAAATCAACAGGGGTCCCTAGAGTACTACCTGATTGTTTAAACGGTCCCCCCACACTTGAGTGGGCCGTGAGCGATGCACTCTTTCCCCCCTCCCAATCATCTACACGAGAGGAAGGTTTCCCGTCTTGGCTGGGGTAGCTATTGGATCCCCCTTTATTTATACTCGCCACTATTGGCTGTAACAACCTTGTCATTTGACACTCGAAAGATTGGAATCTGTCGTCTAACTTAGATTGCATTTCCTGGAATTTTTTATCCATTTTGGATTCATAATGTTCTTGTCTGGCCTCCCAGTCACCACTTCAGGTGTCCACACTATTTTTAAGTGTACCCTCTAGGTGCTGTAAACTCGAATAAACGCCCCCTATCTCGGTTGTGATATCGGCGCGCATCCTATCCTGTTTCAGCAAGGTGGATTCCGTATTTTTAGCAACTATCCACCCCACATACTTATTTGTTGTTGGTGGCTCCAATCCCTCAATTTCACCCTCATATATTGCCCCATATATTTCCTCGTCTGATTGCTGAACTATTTTTTTATATTTGGACATAGTCAATGGGCCCAATGCTCTTTCCTTAACTATTTGTTTTGCCCTATTTTGGCCTATTCCACTTATAGTCTGTAATTCAGCTTCGGTAGCCGTGTTGATATTCACTGGCTGGGGATCCCCCATGTTGGTTTTTTCAAAACCTTAATGCAAACACCAAAGGTAGCAAGATCACAAAACAACCGACTAAGACCACCCGAAGTACAAAAACACAGCGCGCAATCACGCGGAGAACCACAGACACCAGTGGGTAGACAATACCGCGATGAAAATACCGACAGGAACTGGTGGGAGAGATGTTAACAATATTACCCACAACCTATCCAAATAATCGTAACTTAATCGGGTGATGGTATACGGGCCCAAGTCCCACTAGCTAATATACCGGCCTGATTAAGAATTGATAACTTACTCCAAATTTATAACATGCACAATAAATTTAAGAGCAAAGTAAAAACTCCAATTTAAGATAATTGAGCAAATGCAGAATTTAAGAGGCTCCAAGTTATAAAATATTAGACCTACTTCAATGCCTAATAGGTGAATAGTACCACCATTACTGATCAGCGCGTTGCTATAAAACTACTGAATAAGGTCCAATGGCAAACAACGCGACCCGAGTTAATAAATGCCACCACGACACCCACACCCCCCTCTCGAGGGACTATGACTAGTCGTGGCCGCTAATAACAAGGGTCACAGCTGATATGTACTACTGTTATAATCACAGAAAACCTGTCGACTACCCGAACAGTGCAAAGCTATGTACCGCTCCCGGGCAGTGGTGTTTCTCGGTCGATCCCCAATCAGTGTATTGTATTGTCAACTGGCAACAATGTCACAAGTTTAGTAATAGCAATATTTAGCAAATAGCGATGCCGAAGTTGAACAATTTTGATAGTTTAGCTATGCGCAACTAATCAATACTAACAGCAATACAAGTCTGATGAAAGACCATGCAGCTGATGGCAACAATTGTTGGAGATAATTACACTGGTACCACAATGGTGACAATCAAATGCCTGCCACTATAAACTATCACTGATGGCAACCGTCTGAAATAGGCAACAAGTTTTCAACAAAAATAGATTTACAAGTCGGGTTATAGACCATGCAATGGATGACAACTACAGTCTATGTCGACCAATTGACACTCGTGTGTAGCAATGACGGTCACACATTGAACAATTGCCACAAGCATCAGCTATGCCCAACTATCATTGGTGACAACCGCTCAAATGATAATTAATAAACTTGGACACAATTACCTGATAGACTAACTGTAAACGAATGGGAAGTTCAGATTTTTCAAGTTGCCTAGATTACAAATACACCACCGCCAAAGAACTGTACTCGCTCGACACTACTCAGTTTTCGCTGAAGTTATGCATACTTGCCTGTATTGTTCACTGATTTTTCAACAGACATCAACAGTATTTAAAGATGGTAGACAAGAATATATATCAATAAGATTGGTAATGATGTCTCCACAAATGACTGTCAACCAACATACATCAACAACACCTGAACCTACTGAATACATGTAACAAGCACTATTGTGTTGACAATGAACATGTATTGTTGACCGCAATCTATTATTGTCTGCAGACCTACAGTGTTAGCAGTAAGATTGCAATGGTTGCTAACCAATATCAGATAGCAGTGTACACATCCATAAGTTCTTATGCACTTGTGTTGCGTCGTTGTTGTTAAGTTGTTGTTACTATACTGTTGTTGTTGTTGTTATCTGCAAAACAAACAGCAGCAATTGTGACGACCAGTATTTCCGGCGATCAAACCGCAGCACTAGCCACCAGGATCACAGTATATTCACAGTTATACATAAAAAATTATCAGCCAAGCCTATTCCATAGTAAATATGTGTGCATATAAAATATACGGTACTCAATCATGCATAACTAATTTGATCAAAGAGTGTATTTCCCCAATCTAGCACCAATTTAATTGTTCCACTGAATACTATCGCCTATATGCAGCTACCATGTCCAGGACAACTCCTCAAAGGCGTATATCCTTAGACACAATCCTTGTATAGTACTGGGTGGAACAATAATTATAAATCCAATTATTTACTAAAAATTGTTTTTTCTTGTTTATAAATATATATCTTTTTTATCACAGTAATTTACAAGAATTTATTCAGTATCACTTCCAATCACAGATAATTATTCGGGAATAGGCTGTAGCTTGACTTTGTAAACGTGCTATAAAAAACAATTTAACTAGTCATTTACTAATCCCAAGTACGAAGTCTAACCGTACCGATGCAACAACCCTCCAATAATATCTTGGAAATTAAATAAACTCAAACTTTTTTTTTTTTTCTTTGGAATTTTGAAGCGAACAAATCTCCCTCCAGCCGACAGACGTCAAATGTTATTTTTTTTTCAATAAATATTAATAATGTAGGGACCAGCCCATATAGGCCGAAACCCAAAATAAAACTCAAAATAATTGGTCAATCCTATACAAACTACTTGACAATAAATTTCGGATTTTAATCCTAAACGTGGAATAACCCTGACCAAAACTATAAATCCTCTTTCCCTTTAACTTGAAAAGAGAAGACTTCAAAGATTTATGACCATACAAGTTGTTGTTGTTCACGCCACAACAACCGGGAACGATAAACAACTTTCCCAACGGGTATGCTCAGTAAATGTAACAGCCACGAAAAAAAAAAAATTCATATAATTTTTTTCACATATAATCAAACAATAGGTTCTCTAGAACTTATCTAATAAATATTGACTCTTCAGTACTTCCAGGAAAGTCAGAAACTAGCAAAGAGTCACAACTATATTGTTGGAACAGCCTAATCAGGCTGTTGACACTTGTCAGCGCGGGAAACAAGAAAACTTTTTTCACAAATTCCGCCTGTCTTTTGGAGATAATTTCTAGCCTATAAGAATTCTAACAATATACTAAATCGTCCGAAACAGTAAACATCCGCTTACGCTTCGTTCTCGGATGTTTTTATCAAAAAGTTCGACTTAACTCTTTCAAAAAAGGTCCGAAATCCAAGATGGCGTCTTCCAACAAAACACGTGTTGTCAGGTTATTTACTGTCGCAGCGCCAATGTTGTAGTAGCCGAGTATTACTGTGGCGGTTATACCCACCATAAACACTAACTAATAAGGGTTAGCATCCTATTAAACAGTGAAACTTCGTACTTACCTCCGGGACCAGTTGGTGGCTTTTCAGCGGCACGTCTTACAGGTTCCAAGGTTTCACAAAGTCTACCGTTTCAGGTGTCTCCGGGAATTGGTCACTGCGCATGCCGATGTTCTCGGTAATCTCCGCCGGAGCCGTTCCTACCACAATATAACAAAGAAATAATGTATAGGAGTTTTGGACCATTCTGTCAAGGTAGGATATGACAAAGAAATAATGTATTAGAGTTTTGGACTATTCTGTCAAGGTAGGATATAACAAAGAAATAATGTATTAGAGTTTTAGAACATTCTGTCAATTTTCTATTCTAATATGTATGATAAATTAGGTGTGTAATTAAGAAATCGATAATTTAACATATAAGCTCAAATCATATATCCTAGTACAATGTAATGAAATTTTATGAGCTTGCTCTGACGTCAAGTCAAGTCATCCGACAGACTTGTTGCTTTTGTCACAGAGGTTACAGAAAAGATTTCAGGGAACCGTTAACCTTTTTGTGAAGCAATAAAGATGGTATAGTGTGGGATGAACCAGGGAATTATCTCCTGTATAATGAATCACTTTGGGGGCCATGTGTTCCTGGCAGTGTTTTTCTTACCTACTTACCTCGGTGTATATTATATATACCATAGGTAGGTGATATTTAGAGTGTCCGCGGGAAGCGATACTTAATAGCATGACTCACCGTCGAAACAAATCTCTCAATCCCGAGATTATACCTGCTTATATTGGTACTTGTGGTTTCCAGGGATCTGTGAGCGTGTGTTTATGTCTCGATTTTTTTTCCCGGCAGTGTCATGATTTAGATATACATATGTGTTTATGTAAATGCTCCAATAACTGTGACAGGTTTATTGTCAGCACTGTTTCAACTATATGTACTGGTGCATGTACATTTTGACCACTTCGTTCTCCATGGTGTCTGCATGAACAGGTACAGTGGACGGCTACATGTTTGCTCTGAATTCAAATTTATTCCATGTACCTGTAACTCGATTTAATGGTGCTGGTGTTGCCCTTTTTGACACTGTAAAACGAGAAGGGAATTTCATCTTGTAATTTATTTGTTTGTTTTATTCGATTGTTACTTGTATGAAAGCAGACGTCCCTTTCCTCATCCGACCTGTGAAATGGAGTCTCTTTATGAACACCTGCACTTGACACATGTACATTTCACATAACCGGGGTAAATCATGTAATAATTGCACGGTTAGCTTATTGACACAAGTGTTATAGAATAAGGCTCGAACAACTGAAACTTGACTAAAAATTTACCACCCGTGGCATTCCCAGATGTTGAAAACTAGGACCCCATCTCTCCACCTGTAGCTTATCATAAGTGGTGACAAAAACCTGTGGAAATTGTAATAACCAAATTGTAAACTTGTAGTGTGAATTGTATACACTGATGGTTGCTATTTTGCTGAAATATTGCTGAATGCTGAATGTTAATTTTCTCAATCACTACCAGTACCATCCTCGTGAGCCAGTATATAAATCAATAGATTATGATCGATATACTGGCTTGGTTAGTTACCGATAGCAGTTCTGGATATAAATAGCTCGATGGATTTCCATTAAACCGAATCAATCAGTAAGCGTGCTGAAGCAGCTCATCAGGGCAATCCGCAGTGAGGTTTGAGTTTTGACTGGTTTGAATTTCATCGCTGGTCAGACTACCTTCGAAATCGACATCGGGTGTCAAAGCGAAAACCGCAGGCTTCAGATTCTGACTCGCTAATTCAAAACAACTGATGGGGATGAAATGTACAAGATTGCGTAATAGACACAATGACTCGAGAACTCGTCCGAATCACCAAAAAGGTCCAGGTAAACCCTCTGCGGGGATTTAGGGATTACCTGGACTTGTGCTGATGAATCACTACATGAAAATTTGACCCAAATATACGATCACGGTAATTTTAAATTGTAGACAGTAATAATCTGACGTTCCAGGCTGAGGAACGTTAACGCTAACACAGTTTCCCAGGCCCTGCGTTTTGAGGGGAGTGATTGATTACTCTGACTCCCTATCACTCCCCTTGAATCGATATCATTGAGTGAAAAAATTGTGATCAGTCCTCTTGTCACTAATTTCATTCCTCTACAATTTCACTGAAGAGCTAATCCTAGATCTCATGCTATTTTAAACGTCAAGGTCTGGTTTCCTGAAGAATTGCATTCAGATCTGTCGTGGCCTATCACATCACCTGTTTTCCAATTTGAATTTGAGTGGTGTCCAAAGCCTTCAACTGGCAGATTACAATTTTACCTGTGCTGTGTATATAAACTAACCCATCATTGGAGATTCGTATGGAACAACAGGGCATCATGGGATATCTTCCAGTTTTAAAACATTCGATTGGTCAATTCAAATTTTCAAATGGAAATCCGGCATATTCATTGGCTGGTGAAGAAAATTGGAAGAAAATCCTGCCAATGACTTTCTGTTTCTGGTTAAATGATTCCGTTGAAGTCTTGTATAGACATCCAGCTTGTTAAAACAGTCTCTTCATTCAGTGAAGACCGCATTGTGATATCATCATATCTTGCTTTATTGATCAATACAGTGCAAAACCGTCATTCTGCTGAGTATCCTGTTTTGCATCGAACATTTCTGTTATCGTAATATAGTTTGACAATCCACATCTGAAAGGAATAAGACTTGTCAGTCAACGAAAAACAAAGATTAAGGTAGGAGTAAGTAAAATGCATTTTACATGTTTTGTACATGTATGTAGAGACATGTTCATTTCTCAAGGGAAGGTTCCTCGTTGTCAGGAGTCGTTTCCGAAGATTTGCAAATTTGTTTTTTTGGTGTACAGTCTGAATGGTAATACAGTGAGTCAACATATATCTGTTAGTCGGCTGACAGGTGCCGACGGAGCTTCAGTTTTTTCCATTCGCTGCACCAGATCTAGTACACGTGTAACTGTCTGTAATTAAGCTGCTGGCAAATGCATAAGATTACAGGTACATATGGACCCTTTGTGAATGTCTGTGAGAAATTCTCGGGTGAATCAGAAGACAACTTTGGCCGCAGTAAAGAGCCTTTTAATGTTTTGTGAAGAAAAAGGTTCACCATCTTGCAGAGTTCTGCATTGTGAGTTCTTCAGTGATGAGTATTTCATTAAAATGTGTGCAAATTTGGCAAAATTTGATCGAGTCCTTTATAAGTTTATAGTCCTTCGATGTGTTAGGGATAAACATCTCTCTAAAGTGGAGGTGAAAAGGGTCTTTTTCGCTTGATAAATTCAAGAATTTATTAAACCAGCAAAAATCCACCATAGTGACTGCATGGACATCTGCGTTGGATAGTTTAAGAAAAAATTTGTCATGTATTTTTTTGTTTTTTACCCCTCAGCCCATAGGGCTGTGGGGTCTTGTCGTTGCCATGTACGTACGTCCGTCCGTCCTAGCGTCCGTCCTAGCGTCCGTCCGTCAACATTTTCTTGTCCGCTAAATATCTGCAGATCTATGAAGTCGGGCCTGACCAAACTTTGGTGAGAGCTTCCTGAATGTTGACAGATGAAATGATTAGATTTTCAGATGGCTATGATGATGTCATGATTTTTAATTATTTTTTTTATTATTTATTGATGGCGTAGCTTTTGCACTGGTATCTATGCCCATCAACATGTTCTTGTCCGCTGAATATCTGCAGATCTATGAAGTCGGGCCTGACCAAACTTTGGTGAGAGCTTCCTGAATGTTGACAGATGAAATGATTAGATTTTCAGATGGCTATGATGATGTCATGATTTAAAAAAGAAAAAATTATTATTTATTGAAGGCTTAGCTTCTGCACTGTTATCTATGCCCATCAACATATTCTTGTCCGCTGAATATCTGCAGATCTATCAAGTCGGGCCTGACCAAACTTTGGTGAGAGCTTCCTGAATGTTGACAGATGAAATGATTAGATTTTCAGATGGCTATGATAATTTCATGATTTTTAATTTTTTTTAATTTTTTAATTTATTGATGGCTTAGATTTTGCACTGTTATCTATGCCCATCGGGAACCCTTGGTTGCATGTTTCGTTGTGAATTTTGAAGGTTCCCTGATACAAGAAAGCCTGGTCCATTCATGATGCTCATTGAATGAAGGACAACATTTTTCTTAAATTTTGCTATTAAACCATTCTATTCTACATCATATGATTAAGACTGCCGCGAAGCGTCGCAGTCTTATTGCATCAGCTTGGTCTCATGGGGGCCAAAATCGCTTTGTCCGCAAGATTGCGAAAAAACAAAGCAGAGTTGAGACTTATCATCACAGTGCCAAATGTGGAGAAGATATTGAACTAGAAATTCGTACCAATTTGGGCTGTCTCAGATAAATGGAAATCTGTTTTTCAAGCCCAAATTGTTTGTGTAAAATTCTAAACCGGAAGCTGAAAATGCAATATCCTCCCGAAAATACTGCGCGGAAATCTTGCGCATACTGTCAAATGGGCTCTCGCGAGACTTTTACGACAGCTTCTTGAAAGTGATCTCCCTTTATGTAATTAATCTGCTCGTTGAGGGCGCTGTGGTTAGCGAAGCTTGAAAGGCAAAACTAATGGATAAATAAAAAGAACTGCACTAGATTGATGGCACGATCTGGCCTGTATTTCTATCAAGTGTTCATGCCTGGCAAGAGCAATTCGATAACCAGAACGAGCGGATTGATCGTTTTATGGCGGAGAATAAAAGCCGAATTAAACTTTGTCACTGAGTATTTTAATCGGAACAAAATCGTGCTTGCCAACACGGGCAGCTAACACATGAACATGAACGTTGCGTTGCCCGTGTCGATTTTGACTTGCTCCAGACACGCTAACGTAGCGCTCGCGAGTTGATCTAGTGAAGGAACAACAACAACAACAACAATTATTTTGCTTGATTATTTGTCACGACATTTTCATTTGGGAACTCGACTTATCTCTTGAAGAATTCAATATTTATCCACTATAACACTCTTTTTTGTGCGTGTTTCCCCATCGATATAAAACAATTGTTTGGGGCAAAACTCAATTTCAAAATTTCTCAAAAATTCTATTTTTCAAATTCAAGTTTTTATTCTGGGTTTAATACTAACATAGATGAAAAAGTGGCTACCCCCCCCCCCCCCCAACCTGCTGTTATGATATTTAAGAAAATATCGTTCCAACAAATTTAATCTCATAATTGAATCTTTTGTTGACATGTTTCACTGAACTCCCTAATGGTGAGAGAAATGAGCCCACCGAGTCAACATCCATCTTAGCATGCTTTGGGGATTTCACATTTCGCTTAAGACTGTCCTTCGCTCAACGCTATGATTCGGCATGTATTCCACATGATGCCACCTCTCGGCTGCAAAGGATATATTTCTGGAGGGACATAATCCTGTTCGAAAGTTGTTCCTGAAGCATCAAGTCACATGCCCGCCGCATTTAAACGAGCCAATGAAATTATCTGTATTTAAATATTTTGACCTGGGCATTTCAGACATGTCAGTCTCACTTGAGTGCAGAGGCACAAGACTAGGGGATTCTATGCGAGACAAAAACGAAGTTGTGCGAATCAGCTACTTTAGTTCTCACTCTAATGGAGCATGCTTATTTGTTTTTCTTAAGAAAAATCATATTACAAACGACCTTACCTATTTCAAAAAATAAAATTGGCGACAGTTCACAGGAAAATGATATGCTTTTTATTTTGTGATAGGGGCATTTCGAGGCCCACCAAGAGATCATTTCAGTGGATGGCTTTCTGGAGGTGTGTCTTCGTTTTATGAATGTGATTGCGCCGTTGTCGGATCTCACGGGACCAATCGGATGTGACCAATTGGGAAATGCCCTAATATACTCGGATATCACCCATTACTGCATGGCTATGAGCAGAAGTTTCTACGTATGATCGTGCCATGCGTTAGGATGATGATCAAGATCATGAAGTGAGGACATTGATCTTGGCAATGCAGAGCTAGAGGAAGGAGATAAATCTGTCCGTGTCGTCAACGTCTCCCGATCGAGGGAAGAAAAACATGTGTTCAAATTCTACAATGCATCAAAAAAATGGAGAAACTAGTTGGAATACATGACAGTATGGTGATAAAAAAAATTTTCAGAAGGGGTGACAAGCTGAAGTACCAGGAAGACAAGTAAAAAAATAGTTACTTCTGGACGGTAACTTTCAAAAACCTGAACGTAGATTTGGTATGTGGATAACGAGGATATCACTCGAGATTGCTTTCCATGCTGGGTACTGAGGTTCCAAGCCAAATCAGTAGTTTCAATGTCGGTGGACTTCAGATGCTCTGATTTTCATTGAAATTTACTCTGAAGCATCAAATTAATTAATGGGATAAATTATAAAATTATTGTGCTTCGTACCTTTCATCCTGTTATGACTGTCAAAGGTAACTAAAGCATTACACATAACACAGCCTATACACATGATCAAATTTTGGGAAATAGGAAAAACTATGTATTTCTAAAGATCACAGTCAAACATCAAAACCATAAAATCACACAGATAACGGCAGTCTTTCGAAGTCCACGAGTTCTAGTTTATTCTAAAACTTTTGCATGAACCATATTTGTGTCCACACATTTAACTGGTACAACATAATGCTTCAATTTTTGTCACCAAACATGTTACTGTACCTTGGAAATTATGTAAAAAGGGTGATTAGGAGAGCCCATTTTTAGCCTGACTGTGTGCAATTTTGAATCCGTTTGCATACCTGGAGCTTATACCCCCCCTTGGGATTTTTTGCAGGTTCCGATCCCAAACTTCCAGTTCCTTTTCGTAATTCATTATTGAGGGTCCAATTTTTTTAAGTGAATTTCGGCGCAAAGAGCCTGTGATCAATCACAAAACAGAGGTTTATTAACATGAAATTCAATACCCAGCTATGCAATCGGATCGATATTGAGGCTTCCAGAAGCTTTTTCTATGAGTATTTCCTTCAGAAATCCTTTCAAATTGAACAACAACAACACTTTCGTTATTTGTTTCATTTGAGTTTTGGGTGCCCATATGTTTTCCAAACTAAACTGGTTCTAGATGCAGCCCTGATCCTACTTGACTAAAAAAAAACAGGCTGAGGGGTCCACGCACCTTTTAGGTGCTTGCCTGCAATTCATGTTTGTTTTTGTTTCTGTTGCCTATTAAATATTGACTAGCGGTACTTTTACTGCATACTTACTGTTATGACCTGCAACAATATAAGCTATATGTATAAGCTATATGTCGCCTAAAGATTTTGGATCTGATGATGGATGAATCGAACTTTACTAAGGAAAAACAACCTTTTTTACCTCCATTTTAGAGAGATATGTCAAGCAGTCTGCCCAGTGTCAGGCATTGTGTCCAAGTTCATCACTAAAGCCCAACTCACACTACGAACAATTTGTTGTATTAGAACAGAACGGTTTGTTCGTGATTTTGTTCGTGGTAACCTCACACAACGAACATTTTCTCTTGACCGCCAGTCGCCGCGACCGAGCAGCGAGGCCATTTTGTTGTGTCATGTGAGAGCGGCTTCGTCACATGACTGACAGCTGCCAGTTGATTGGATATAACTGTTGGTAAATGTTCGGCAAAATGTTCACGATCACCACACACTGAAGACAAGAACTTGTTTCAGGGCAAAACATGTTCGCAATATCAAACAAGTTTGATCTCACGAACAATTGTTCCGAACAGATGTTTTTTGTTTCTGGGCACCTCACACTGCAGACAAAACATGTCCTGAACAGTTTTTTGTTCTAATGCAACAAAATGTTCGTAGTGTGAGTTGGGCTTAAGTGTGGGCAGAACCCTGCTGTACTATCTCCATGTCTTAGAACACCAGGGTGGGCAGATAAATTAGAGAAGTCAGAGAGATCTTTGGTGCCAGGAGGGACTGAGGAGATCTTTTGGAGATATAGATCTTCTATACAGGTTGTGTTCAGGAGATCTCAGAGGGAAGTTAGGCTTCCAATAGATCTTTGGAGGTGTCGGGGAGATCTCAGAGATACATGTACTTGTATAGAGGAGATAGCCGAGGTATGAAGATTATTCTGGGTGGTGTCCAAGAGATCTTTGAAGGTGCCAGGGAGATCTCGCTGGTGTCTTGGAGATCTCAGAGGTGTCAAGGATATCATTGAGTTGTCCAAGGGATCGTTAGAGGTGCCTGGTGATCTTGAAGGCATCGTGGAGGTCTTTCGTCAGAGGTGTCTAGATATTTAGAAGTGTCCAAATCTTTGAAGGTATCCAGATGATCTGTGGAGAGGGCGAAAATATCTTGATGGTATTCAGGGGATCTCAGAGGTGTCAAGATCTTCAAAGGTCTTTTGAGGTGTCGGGAGGGGGGGGGGGGGGGGTTTTGGACATCAATCCAGGAGATTGGCAAGGTGTCAAAAAGATGTTTGAATGTGTAGGCCTACAAGATATCTTTGGGGGTGCCAGGTTAACTTGAAGGTGTTGAGATCTTTGTTCTAAGGTTTCTAGATATTTAGAAGTGTCCAATTCATTGGAGGAGTCTAGTAGATCTTGGCAGGATCCAGGAGATCTGGGGCATGTCCAAAGTGTCTATTTAAATTTGGAAGTGTCCAGGAGATCTTTCAAGATGTCCAGGAGATCTTGGAGGTGTCAAGTAAATCTATGGAGGTGTCTGTTGAATCTTTTTTGGAGTTGTCGGAGCCCGGAGGAATTTTTGGTGTGTCAAAGATACATTTGTAGATGTCCCAAAGATCTTTAAATGTGTCCAGGAGATTCAAAAATAAAGCCTATGAAAATGTTCAAATTGAATTTTGGTTTTCTGATCAAACAGGGATTTCAAACAAATTTTCTGAAATATTTCATTTCTCAATCTGTTTGGACCCTAGGGTCTATTCATTTGGAATTAGGGTACATATTGCACTCAATATTATCCCAATATTAGCAGAGTGTTCAACCTGAAATGTTTCGATAGTCAAAATTACATAAGTTTGTGTGTACATCTTCATTGAATGTATAACCTCATGAGTATATAGCCCAATTCGGAAAGGGTTTATCTCCCTTGTTCCACTTGGGGCGTGTTGGTGCAGAGAACTTTTGGTAAGTACCAAAGGCACTCGCAATTATTTTTAGATATTAAATATTCCATTTTTCCAGTAAATTATCTTTGCAATGTACACGTATGCAGGATCCATCAATTAATGTAAAAACTAAATACAACAGTTTTTTAAACAGATACATGTATTCTGGAATGATTTTTCAGTACAATATTCAAAATAATTGCGGGTGCCTTTGGTCAAAGTGAAACCGAGGCGACTACTTCTCGGAAGCAGCTTTTCATACCTTTAGTCTTCGAGAGTGGCAGTTATTCTCAAGGGCAGATCAGACACTTTCCAGAAAGGGCGAACGATCTGGTAGATAATCAGTCGTATTTGATGGGTTAGAGGTGTGGTATTACGGGACATCAATACCTGCCTCAACACTTTCTATTAGTATTACATTAGCGACCCTGCTCATGTCCTCACATATTAAAGACACTGTCTGCAGGGGCCATCTATTGTTGATAGCCGTTAAAGATTCGGGATAATTACCCGTCTCAAGTGATTTTAACCCACCAGGTGGTCTGTCCTTCTGTCTGTCCATGGATCATCCACACGACGTCCTTTGCCGTCCACTTATTCTGAGGTCAGAATTTGATCCTAAATTCTACGGATTTTGTCTTGCCAGAATGCAGTAGAATTCATGGTTTTTGCTGGTTTTTACCTACCAATAGTTATTGATAATTAAGCTTTGTGTCTTCGCTTTTATATTTTAACCATTGCCATATTTTGATTGGCTATGTTGAGTTTTACACAGCTTCCAGATACCTTGTCCAATCAATGCAGCGTATAAGAGCATACATCATCAGTCCACTCTGCATTGTAGTAGTTTTTCCCACGTAAGCATTGCTCGTAACTTTCACAACTTTTCGTAATGTATCTGTCGGGATATCGTTCGAATATATTAAACTTCAGTTAAAGGTCTCCATGGTGATCGATGACTACATCGATACTACATGAACATTTATATAGGTAGCGTTTGAATTGGCAATGTTTGGCAGGAATGTATTTAGGGAATAACGTTTTCATAGGTGTGCTCAATGGTTATTTTACGCACGGCTATTGTGGGAAAGTTTATATTTTAGGTCAAGGGCGAAGCCCGCATAACATTTTCAGACTAGTAAAAATGTTCTATTTGTCATTAGTTTCAAAGATTTTAGTCCTTATAAGAATATTGTTCAGTAATTATAGACATATGGCATTGGCCTTTGACAAATTGATTGGATCAATACATATTTTTCTCACCTTGATATCTTGGGAATTCCAAACAGATGATCATGAGAGCTCATTACATCACACTGGTAGGGCACCATAAACTCTAAATTTTTTAAATTGAAAAATCACTCCGCTGACAATTTTCAGAAGCACAATTTTTAGCTCCCCTTGTCACTCCCCTTAACAGATTTAGGTGCACATAATTTAGCTCCCCTGCCTTATATTAATATGAAGTACTGCCATGCTAAAGTTGTTCACTGAATTTGCGGCATGTTTTGTTTTGAGAAAAAAATCTTTTCCTTTCATTAGGGCGTGAGAATTTGGGTGCCCATACCGGTATACCGGTAGCAAAACCTTCCTGGATACGTCTGTGGTGTGGTTCAAAACATACATTTTACAAGGAGAGTGGTTCATATTTATAAGTTTGTAATACATGTAACTTGTCTACAATCCAATTAGCTGTAAAGGACAGTAAGATAAGTTTAAACATCATCCAACTACAATACATAGTACTTCAAAATTGTTTTCTATTTGTATAGTTTATTCACAAGCTTGAACATGCAGGACAAATCAAGTTGAAGTGACGTAGAACAAAAGACAGCAGATAAATTATCAGTGAAGAAGAGATCAGATCTGTGTGTGATGAATTTACTGTCAGCCCAAATTTTGACCATTATTTTAAGAAGGCGGTGTACACATTACTCAGCGGTTTCGTCGACAGCACAAACAAAAACATGTCGTTTTCAAGAGTCAAATTTGACAATGGATAATATTCACTAAAACCCTCCTTGAAACACAAAAGGCTCGCCGTCATATCACGGATTGATTCAAACACTTACACGGGCAGATCAGGGGCTGTGATGTACCTGACACCAGCGTATGTTTTAACCACTTAGGACACAAAACGCTCAGAAAACCTTCCTAATTTGATCCTGGGTAGACAATACAGGTTTGGGATCTACCTGTCGTTGTTTACCCGAGTCGACAGACCAGTCAGTTATTACACCAGGTTACACCTTATACCTGGCCTTTCGTCACCATGGTCTGCCTGTCAGGAAGTCAGTGAGGGTCACAAACTTGATGAATGCACGAAGATCGATGGGAAACTACGGTACTGTGTTTGACTAAGCACATGTATTTTGTTAAGTTCACATGTTCTAAGCTTGTTTGGCAAATGCAATGAAATGCAGGCCTCCTATATTTCCCTATATTTTTGAGTCATTCTTATATTTTCCTATATTTTACTCAATACCTCCTATATTTCCTATATTTTGACTTTTTCTCATGAAAACTTTCACCAATGCTCTGACATTAGTCAAATTGGCATGAGGAAATACATTTTAAAAAAAACCCATTTCAATCTCTCTTTCCTGATCCGAGCAGCCGAACGAGTCTCCTCAGTTTCCACCACTATGAACACATTCAGTGGAAATAATTTGATTAAACACCAGAAACTATCAAGTTTGGAATATACAATTTAGTTTAGTGTTACACTCCTTTATTTCCTATATTTTATTAAGACAATTCCTATATTTCTCCTATATTTTGGCAAATTTCCCCCTATATTTTCTTCTATATTTTCACTGTGAGCCACTTGCAGACCTGAAAATGAAAGTAAAGTCAATCCCTTCACTAAATCATGTAAATAGGGTTATCTTTCAAATTGGACGATGAAACAGAGGTACAACAATCAATAATATAATGCCTTGAACAATAGAACTGACAAAGAATAATTAAATCTTTTATTCCTTAGTTTCAATTCTTTAATAGAGCGAGGTCTGTATGTCCCTCGTAATGAAAATTCGCAGTAGTGTGACTCACTATAGTGCGGTCAGTATAATATTGTCCTCCAACTTCAGCGTTATATTGAGGGACAAGTGTACTGTAAAAAAAAAAACATCTTATGCAATATCCCTTTAACCAAAGTGACAGTATAAGATTGAGTTCCCGTTAGTTCACCGCCTGATACACCACAAACACCTAAATATGATCATGTAAACATTTGTCTTATTCGTGGACTGCAGACATAAAGTAAAGCTTCACTCTGACAAATCTCTCCACGTTTCATGTACAGACAATATAAGGACCATCCACATTGAACAATTAATGGCGTACCACCTGTGTGGTTTGCATCGAGGACCAAGATTATCCCTTAAGTAGGATAAGCCGGGTGGTTCTTGAGGCTTTATATCATTTGATTGATGACTTCTATTGAGGACTCTTTTCCTGGAACTCGGGTTGGGGCGATCATTTGCAAACAGTAGTAGTACACGTTCCCGTATATTATGACCTTCCAGCCATATTAAAGTGACTAGTATCATTAAGATTCAAGAAGAAAAAAACTATTATGAATTCAAGAAATGTGTTGGTTTTGTTCCATAATTCTTCATCATTTGAAGCGAGCCATTGCTAAAATATAGCAAATCTTCACACTCGCGTGGAGTGTGCCAGGGAAGCAGTTCATCATTTTCCTTAAGAAAAAAAATATACTTTTTTGTCTTTTACATGTACATGTATAATGTTTCATGAGTACTGATTTAATCCCTCAACATTTTAATCTGACCCCTCAAATTCACAGTTTCACTGGTTTGTGAAGAAAATTTAGCCAATCACAGAGTTTCTATAACAGTTCAGTGTTACAGTCTGTTTTCTTGACATCTATTGTTATGACCAGTGTACATATCTTTATTGAGGGTACATGTATGTATGTACATGTACATGTATCATTCTTCTGTGACCAAGTAAGCTATAAAATACTTGAATATGGTCGAGGACTTTGTATTGTTTCCGCCTTGGTTTCGAGTCGAGGGATCATTGTCAGCTATTGGAATCCTGCCAGTGCATATAAAAAATGTACTTGGTTTGGGCTCGCATTGTAAAGATCCTAATTCTTGTTTAACTCATTCGGTACCAATGACGCCAAAAGGCGACAAAATAATTCCCTGTCTCAACCCCGTTGACGACTTTTGGCGTAATTTCTTAGAGCCTCCCCAACCCCAATGACGCCAAAAGGCGACATCGCTGCTTCACCTCAAATAAAACCCCACTCCGTCTGCAATGTAGCATTTTACGCGAGCACCTCAAGTGAAACTTGCCCAAATGTATATATTTTTGAAAAACCTAAACCTTCAACATTCGGATTATCAAAAAATGTTTTCATTTTGACAAACAAATTAAACAAGATCGAGAGTGAAACGAACAAATAATGGGGTAAATGTGGAACTACAAAATTTTCACAATTTTACCGCGTCCGTAAATGTTGATGCAGAATGTAAATTCACTCAGTAATCTCGTTCAAATCTCTCTATTGCTGAAGTATAATGTGTCCAAGAGACCATCTAATCGTTCCATCAAGATGAAATCCATCAGATCCACTCCGTAAACTTTATTTCTACATTTTTCCAACACATGTGTCGGTAAATGTTGGCCATTTTCATCTGGCGCCATGCTTGAAACGAACTGTGATGTCGAATTGATCAATCGTGTGCCTTCGTTTCAGCCACGTGCCTAACAACAACCAACCGAAGCGTTGAGTGTCGACGTGGTTCATTGGCGCAAATATCAGATTCGTCGGATGAATTATATTTATATCCAATCGTAGCTTTCGTAATATTAGCCATCCATTGTAACTATGACGAGATTGGGAAAGCCCAGGGAATCACCTTTCCAACGTGACCTAGATCATGAAAAACAACCGCTGGAAAGCGGAGATACACGCCTTCAAATATGACCAAAAAAAAACCCCTCAAACTCTTCGCAATTTAGCGAAGTCTCTCATCTGGAAGCTGCGTTTATTCTGACAAATGTCCACGAATAAATGGTTATTGGTTATTTCTGGGCATTGTAATCAAAGAAATATCTGCTCACAATCTTCGGAAATTACGTAGGTTTGTGCTTTTTTTTTTTTACATGGTTGTTGTTGTTCATCGAAACATCCGACGATTGCCATTGGCAGTATCATTTTGCAAATTACGAACATGTCGGTGAGTTTACTGATTTTTATTTGGAATAAAACTGCATTTCTTGAGGAAAATAATACACACACATAGTTTTTGTTGAAATATATTATTTTAAAAGGACATAAAGCAATAAGTTTCAGAATGTCTGGGATCTGAAATGCAGACAAAAACGCCTTCTGTTTTGGAGATAATTATTCAACTTTACTGACTGCCCTGAGCTGGAAGCAGTGGGGTTCAGGCCAAGCAAACTATCTGGGGCTGACAGCTAGGATAAGCTGCAGTACTGAATGAGTTAAATTCAACACTACTATCGTTTACTCCTCATCACAGTGTCAGTCTCACCATCCCTTAACCGGTGGTACCGATCACAGCGAATAAAAAAGAGTACCAGCATGCTTGTTGTTATATGGTCATCAGCATTGCAGATGACAAATATTCTAGTATTTGCTGATGACCATCAATATTTATTCTGTTCCAGTGGCATGATTGTTGCCAGGTTTTCTTGAGAGGGACAGCTGGACATGCTGAATACTGGAAAAAATGACTAATTGCCATACCAGCTGGACATGCTGACTACAGACTATTTACTGTTGGATAATCTCTATTTACAGTTCCAGCTGGGCATGATGACCATTTCGTGTTCCAGCTATTATGGCTGGACATGATGACTGTTGGATGTTCCAGCTTGGCATAGTGACTATTTGATGTTCCAGCTGGATTTGATGAACATTGACTGTTGGATGATTTCTATTTACTGTTCCAGCTGGGTATGATGACCATTTCGTGTTCCAGCTATTATAGCTGGACATGATGACTGTTGGATGTTCCAGCTTGGCATAGTGACTATTTGATGTTCCAGCTGGATTTGATGAACATTGACTGTTGGATGATTTCTATTTACTGTTCCAGCTGGGCATGATGACCATTTCGTGTTCCAGCTATTATAGCTGGACATGGTGACTGTTTGATGTTTTAGCTTGGCATAGTGACTATTTGATGTCCCAGCTGGACTTGATGAACATTGACTGTTGGATAATCTCTATTTACTGTTCCAGCTGGGTTTGATGATCATTTCGTGTTCCAGCTATTATAGTTGGAAACGATGACATTTGGAGGTTCCAGCTGGGCATAGTGACGATTTGATGTTCCAGCTGGATATGTTGGCTATTTGATTTTCCAGCTGGATATGTTGGCTATTTGATTTTCCAGCTGGGCATAGTGACTATTTGATGTTCCAGCCGGATATGTTGGCTATTTGATTTTCCAGCTCGATATGGTGGCAATTGATGTTCCAGCTGGATGGGATGATTATTTGCTGTTTCCCCTGGACCTGTCTATTCGCTGAACATTCCAGCTGGACATGACTAATTGCTGTTCGAATTCAACATGATGATTATTTGCTATTCCAGCTGAACATGATGACTGTGTGATGTCCCAGCTAGACATGACTATTTACTTTTCAAGCTGGGCATCATGCATTTGTTATTCCAGGCTGCATGGCTCGTGTTCTTGGATCATCCTCAAATGTATGTTTTCATCCATACAAGATCCTTGTACTACCCGTTGGATTGCCCTCTCAGGGTCGGAGGAATTGGCCTTTGGAGTTGGAGGTTTTGGATTCGAAGTCTTGACCGTACTGGTGTGTTGAATCAGAGGATCTGACAGGACATGTAGGAGATAGTCTGATGTGGGGAGGATGAGATAGTCTGATGTGGGGAGGATGAGATAGTCTGATGTGGGGAGGATGAGATAGTCTGATGTGGGGAGGATGAGATAGTCTGATGTGGGGAGGA